>JAGDQP010031054.1:0-22175 GCA_022664845.1 Lepisma saccharinum | reverse complement strand
AAATGCACCCAAAAGGGAAGCCTGCAAATGCACATGAGAACTCATACAGGGGACAAGCCTTTTCAATGTGAACTCTGTGGATATAAATGTACTCGTAGCGGAGACCTGAAAAGGCACATGAGAACTCATACAGAAGAGAAACCTTTTCAGTGTGAGCTCTGTACTTATAAATGTACTCAGAGAGGAAGCCTGGAAATGCACATGAAAACTCACACAGGGGAGAAGCCTTTTCAGTGTGGACTCTGTAAATATAAATGCGCTCGGAAAGGAAGCCTTGAAAGGCACATGAAAAAACACACAGGAGAGAAGCCTTTTAAATGTGAACACTGTACTTATAAGTGTATTGAAAGCGGAAACCTGAAATTACACATGGAAACTCATAGAAGGGACAATACTGTTGAATGTGATCTGTGTGCTTACAAATGCACTGAGCGCGGTAGCCTGAAGTTGCACATGAGAACTCATAGAGCCGAAAAACCTTTTCAGTGTGAACTGTGTAGATATAAATTCACACGGAGAGGAAGCCTTGAAATTCACATGAGGAGTCATATCGGGAATAAACCTTTTAAATGTGAACTGTGTAGATATAAAAGCACTCAAAAAGGAAACCTGAAAATGCACATGAGAACTCATACAAAGGACAAGCCGTTTGAATGTGAACTTTGTGAGTATAAATGTACTCAGAGCGGAAACCTGAAAATGCACATGAGAACTCATAAAGGAGAAAAGCTTTTTCAGTGTGAACACTGTGGGTATTATTGTGCTGTACGCAGTAATTTGAAACTGCACATGAGATTTCATACAGGGGAGAAGCTTTTTAAATGTGAATTCTGTGCTTATAAATGTACTGTGCGCGGCAACCTTGAAACCCACATGGGAACTCATACATAAAAAGCCTTTTAAATGCGAGCGTTGTGCATTTAAATGTACTAAACATGTTAGCCTGAAGGTGCACGTTAGAACTCATACATGGGACAAGTCTTGAAATATGAATTTGCATATAAATACACTCAGAACGGTAATCTGACACGGCTCATGAGAACTCTAACAGGAGACAGGAAATACCTTTAAAGTTAAACTTTGCGTATAAATGTGCTAAATATGGTAGCCTGAAGGTGTACATGAGAACTCATGCCAGGGATCAGGAATTAAATGTAAAATCTGTGCTTATATACGAACTTGAAGAGACATGAGAATTATGTATAAAATCGTCCCAGTGGAAGAAGATATAAACAACATTTTCGTCCAGGAATTTCATTTAACACATCGGAATTGTCGATGCTGAGAAAATGAGATGAGCAGAAACATTCTAAACGTACCTGTGAACTTCTAAGGATGGTATATATTGAGTTTAGTAAAATATTTGTCCAAATCACCCCTGCGGAATTTTAGCATCAAACCACTAACACACAAGCCATACCGGAGTCTGCGCATTTAAGTGTATTTAGAACTTCTAAAATTTACGTAAAAAAACATATTTCCTGCTAAAAAATAGTATATTCCGTATTCAAACTATAAGTAACATATATATGTGTCAGAAGTGCACTATATACCCTAGTTTCTTTTTCAACACCATTATTTTTGTTAGCTTTTAAGGCTTTAGACAATTTTGGCTCCGGCCGAACTACTACTTACCAAAGAGTTGAATCAAAATGCCTACTAATTGATATAAAATTCAATGTAATGCATCATCGTCAAGATTAAACTGAATTCTAAGCATCTAACTACGGATTGACCTGAGAAAGTGAGCACTTGATCTTCTAATTTCCGACTATTAGGCCATTATGACTCAGACCAAATATAAGGTCATCTCAGATTTAGTGGACTAGATGAAGTAGGAAAAACGAGAAAACGCGGGGAATCTTGGTGCAGCAGAAAGCCCACATGGTACGGGCCAGGGACTACGCACACCAGAGAACAGCACAGAACCACCGTGACCTCACTTTTCCATCCTGAGCAACTCTATATCGAAGTTCAAATAACTCTGGCGTTGCAGCTTTCTTGTGAATGGTTTTAGTTTACGATACTTTAGGATTCATTACTACGTGAGAAACTATCAAGTTTTGTCACGTAGCATTGCTCAAGAAAAATTAATTTTCTTCATTAGTAATAATATTCATTTAACATAGTAATTAAGATTAATTTACTGCATTAATCTGTTAAGTGTTGAATTCACTCTTTTACTTTGATAATACATATATGTTTTATTTTTCATTTACCGGTTATTAAAGATATCTGAATCCGTATTTTCTGCTTTCCAGTCGTGACGGATGGGATTGTTGATTTTCCTACGACTGTGTAAACTTACTATAATGTTATATTTCATACATTTCTGCAATTCGAAATGATGGATAACGATGATGCCTCAAAGCAGGATAGGTTGGGTTAAAATTATCCGATTATTTTAAAAATTAAAGACAATAAAATTTACAGATTACAATAAATGTATTCTCTTGTGTGGAGAATGATTTGTCTAGTAAGTGATATCAGTACCATAAAAGATCATGATGCAAGCGCTAATGTTTTTTTTTACATATCTCTACTTTGGTCCTGTAATGAATATCACTTCCTTAAAACAAATAAGAGCCATGTGCATTAGGCAGTTTTTTACACAAACCTATTAGGCGTACTAGAAATTACTGAATTATTATCTGCGCAAATAATTAACAATATGCCCTAACAAACCAAATCCCGTCAATTTTCTTCAACAATAACTTCACAATTGCTGAAATACAGGGTAAATAAAACGTATAAAAGCGTGTGCCCATTGATATAGAAAGGGTTATGATAATGATCCCGAAATTGTATGTTCAAGTTGCTACGAAGCACAATATGCACTCTTGCTTAATTTAAACGCAATTACAAAGCAAGGTCACTTCCTAACAAATTGAAAATTACTAAAGTTCCACCTATAACTAAAGAAGCTAATTTTTCGAGTATTGAACATTTTAGGTCCATATCGCTACTGACTGCTTTCCCTAAGATTTTCGAAAACAATATATTCTTGAACCATGAGTAACGTTCAAGCAGCTATATGGCCCATTCAACACGGCTTTATGCCACGAAGATCTATTATTACCAATCTGTCCTAATTTTTTTTACTTTGCAGGTAGTAATATTTACCAAAATGTACAAATTGATGTCATATGTAACATTCTTAAAAGGCATTCAATTCAATTAATCATGACATACTTCTCAGTAAGTTACGTACATTTAATATCTCCTTAAATGTTTTTAAACTTATCTAAAGAAAATCACAATCAATCTGTAACATGCTAATCACCTCTCTTACGAGTATGGTATGCCCCGTGTTGTTCCCAAGATCGCTTTTTCTTTTGCTGTTCATCAAGAACTTTCCAACAAGCGTGAAACACTCGCGGTCTGCTCTTTGCAAGTGACTTAAATCTTCCAGGAGAATAAAATCTTTTGATGACTGCTTAAAGTTACAGAATAATAATAATAGGGTAACTCAATGAAGTAGAAACAATTGTCTTATTTTCAATATAAATAAGTACCATGTAACGTCTATCAGCAGATCAAGAAATCATGTTCGAATAAAGTTCATGCATTTACAGACCTTGGAGTGACGTACGACACTGAACTTACGGTAAATGAACATATACATCAGAAAATGAATTTGACATACCACAACTTTGGATTCATACTGCATTGTATGAAGAACTTCTCGAATACATTCAAAATTCTGTACTTGCCGCTCGTTTGTACATTCAATCATAATCTGACCGCGCTTTCAAGCAGCTCTTAGAAAGTTTGTCCAGAAATTCAGCTGTGTGGCAACCTCGCAACAGCATGAGTGACGACTGCGCAGGTTTTAATGAGCTTGTTAGTGCAGTTTTATAGTACTAACTTTGTCAAGAAAATAATTTTAGTATATACATCTAAATGTGATGTATTTAAAAATGCGCGAATAAATGTAATTAGAATTATTATTTTGTTATCTTTAGACATGAAATAAAATACAGCTTTGTTGCTACGTACGTAATCATTAGCGATGAAGCTGTGCTTATTCGAACTTGAGACGTTAAATACTTTTTTTTTAACTTTTAGCAAACTATACAATATAGTTTTTTCATACATTGAATCTAAAAATAGTAGTCAAGGGAGATAACATCATAGATGCACGAAATACTGTAACTGAAACAAAAATCAGTTTTGTATAACTTTTACTTGGATTTTATTTAAGTAAAGGTTAAGTTTGAAGCCTGCCTACCGGATGTTCCTCCTGGCAATGTGAGGTGCGTCTCGTTACTTTTTTCACCTTTTTGTCCATAAAGCTGACGACGTGAGTTTGAATCCTGAAGTGTGCTATTCTTTCATAACAAAGCTCTGACATTATGTTCGTATTGCATGGACGTATTAATTTTTTTCCTTTCATCGGAGAGGGCGTAAGCCATAGTGCTTTTACTGCCCATAAAATTCCTTTTTTTATTCCTGTCAAATGATAAGGAAATTTTATTAACAAATCTGACAGATAATTACCATTCCTTTAATAACAGTTCACGAAATGTAACCATTTCAAGGTTGAGTTTAATAATTACATGAATAGTCCTAATAGTCATATCAAAATGTTTAGAAAGGAACATAATAATCGATGTCATATTCGCTGTCGTCAAACTTCAGGTCAGTGACTCTCCACCTAGTTTACTGTAATTTAATCGCTTTCATTAATTCTTAAAATGCAGAATGAAAAGGGTAAACACTGCCGTTTTAAAACACCAAATTAGAAACAGCTGGATAAAATGAAATCGAGAACCCTGAGCCCAAATATGAAATCAGTTTCTCTGTATATGTTTTCGTGAAGGAGGAATCAAAATTAAGGGGTCTAATATTTTAAAGTAGACAGAATATACAAGCTGTACAGGACAAATTAACGGAGCTTTGTTCTTACCTAAGAAATACCACTGTTTCTTAATTTTTAAAGATTATAATATTTTACAATCGTATTTTTTAAGTAAGCTTTCATCAAGCTGCATTGAGTAGACAGAGAAGTATTTTTTGGTAGGAGAATAAAGGTTCCGAAACACGAGCTATGCATTCCTCCTACTTTCTCAGTTAAGTTAAATTAGGTTGATGAATATTGAGATTGATGAATGAAATGGGACTATGATATTAATTTTAAGAGTATGTATATATTTATTCATTATATCAGGTATCGGAGTATAAAAGTCATTATTTGTATCGTTAAGGTTATATGCACCACACAGTCAATACACAATCATGTAAAGAATTTCATTAATTCGTTGACAAAGACCTGGCAAGTGTGTTTCCCTCTTACGTACATGCAAGCTGATGACCAAAGCACACAACAGCTGAACTTCAAGGATTGATTCACGCTTATGGAAAGAGCCAGGAGAATGAACAAAACCAGGAAGGTAAGAAAGCAACGTTCGCGGAATTTGGAAATGATGTAAAGAGAGGCGACGAGTGGATTGAGAGGAGGAGAAAACAGGATTCGGATTTTGAGACTGAGAGCGTAAGCACCAAGTTTTGGATAGTGGAAAAGTGTACGACAACCGAGACTCGAATATGCGTGTCTCGTTTAGGACGATGGAACGATCATCAGTTTGCAAGTAGGTACCAAGTCAGTCTGTACTTTCTAAAAGGTCACATAATTGCCAGAAGTAACTCAAAACTATTTCGACGTTATTAACGCAATGTACAGTAAAGTTTTAGAAATTTATGTAGAAAATTTGTATAGCGAAACAAAAATTAATAATAAAATTTTGTTTAGCAGCTTTACACGAATATTCAGTAAGTAAGCAAGTAATGTGACTCTATCTTGACAGTAGTCAGTTCGGCGGACTGGATCAGCACAGGTACCACTGGCTCCGCCCTTTTCGTTGTTCAGCTCTGCAGCCGATCACAGATAAATAGTCACGTTTTAAGCCGACGAAACGAGGACTACAAAATGGCGGAAATGACGAACGATCCCGAAAAAGCCAATATTTATTAGGTGCCCACCTCTACAAGGTGTTGTAGGTCGCGGGTCTTGAAGGTCATTTAAAGTTAAAACAAGATCCCACCCATTATTTCGAGTTCAGTTTTTGAAAATACAATCACTGGAAAGGCTAATATTTACTAGGCAAACTATATGTAATAAGGTTCGTTATTAAGTTTAAAACGTGTAACAATTCATATATTTAGTTTTATTCACCCCCCCCCAAAAAAAAATATTAAAGCGTAGCAGGCTAGTACCCATTTAGTAAAATATATAACGCACACCGTTAGCGAGTAACTTGACCCAATATGTATATATTAGGATATACGTTATACGAAGTTAGAGCATCAAAGTATCAAACTAAACCAGTAATTAAAGTAAAATAGGCAGTCGTACGTTTCAAAGTCTTATATAAACTATATATTTATGAAACAGGAATCTGTGATAACTCCAAGATCATTGCGACTATGAGTTTGCCTAACATTCGTGTATCCAATAACATAGATGCTGTGAAAAATATTTTTCTTTAACGAGATCGTAAGAGAGACACATTTTACCGGATTTATTTTTAAATCCCACCTTTCACATCAAGAAATAAATGCGTTAATATCAACTTGGAGCCCAGTCATATCAATAATATTAATTTCACGGAACACTTTACAATCATCCGCAAATAGAATTAACTTAGAATTATAGTGCTTGAACAATTCAGCAAGATCGTCCATATACAGAACAAAAAGTAACGGTCCTAAAACGGACCCCTGTGGAACATCAGATAGGACAGGCAACCAATCAGAATTAATATCACCTAATGCCACTCTCTGACATCGATTGGATAAATAACTTCGTAGCAGTGCGAGAAAAGAGCCAGTAATGTTCAATCAAGTTGATAATTTGTACAGCAGAGTTTCATGATTTATTGAATCAAAAGCTTTTTTAAGATCGAAGAAAATTATTTATTATATGCGAATTTTTATACTGATATATGAAATAGAGTTTATACAGCTGGTGTTAATAGGAATGAAAGTTTTGAACATTCAATTCAAGAGTAAAAAAAAAAGAATAATGTCTTTGGTGTTATTGAACTATTTCCAAAAATAAAATGTTATTGTATTTGACATATATTATTTTTGTTTATACTTATTCCATTATCGTTTTTCGCTTTGTGTAAGTTTTCCGAACATTTAAATTTATGCATGGTCGAAAATAAAAGTAATACAATTACTTTTGTTTGAGATTCTAAGATAAAAAATTGTAGAATATTGCATATGTTTTAAATTTAGAATGTTATTACAAATACATGTTTTATATATATATTTACTCTCACGTGCATAGCCTGCTTTCCAGTAAGAGACACTTGAGAAAATCATTTGTTCGACTGTGTATTTTTTGAGTCCCTCAGTGGAGTAGTTATAATTATGGGTAAGTTTATGAAATTTGTTTCTGAAATTTATTGATAATTTTTGTGTGCGTGTGTGTTGAGCTATATAGATAATCAGCATCAGTTCTATGCCAAAGTGACTTACTGATTGTTGAATCTTTTCAGGAACCCGATCTAGATTTCTGAAACGATACATCATCTACGAAAGTCACTTCAGATTTTCAAGGTGGAAATCCCTGAGAGAGGGGGCAAGGGTAAAGGATGACCTAAAATCGACGCCATGTTATCAATTATCGTGGTCATGTTTTGCCCAATTATGCGTCTAAATCTAATACCTTGGTGACTAGCTTTACTAGTCAAAAACTGACGTCTAAAACACACAAAATTTGCAGACATTTAGACGTGTTTTGACACGTGCAAATCAGGTCATTTCTTGACGTCAAGTTCGTCATTTTACGACCAAAAAGACGTCAATAAGCACTTCAACTGGTTTCCTGTGTTGGTATCCTAAATAAGGCTGTAGCCTAAATGAATATAACAAAGTGGACTAAAAATTACGTTGATCGTGATTATTTACTGATTTGAAAAAGGGATTTGTAAGATTTTTGTAGGACCAATGAAGATAAAATTTTACCTGCACCGTGGGTCAATGCTATCAACAGTTAGTTTCGAGCCATGGATCAGTCATTTTTCCATTAGATCATCCGTTATATTTGTACCTTCTAATTCAATAACTATAATGTTGTTCATTAACGGAGTTCCTTGGTAAAGTCGCGTGCGCTAAATTAAGTAGTCCATATTCAATTCTACGATTAACTTGAGTTTTTGTTACCCTTCCCTCATAAATATGCCAATTACTCCGTGAGCAAATATCAAACTGAGAAGCAACAACAAAAGTAAGTTATGCATTAACATTCTGAGACATTCAGACGCAATTTAAGTACATCATCATCAATATGATAGTTTGTTTGTATAAAAGCACACTATTAATCCAACTACATAAATAAAAATTAACTCGGGTAAAATAAAATTAATTGTATGGACGGCAACAACAATATGACTTACGCCCGTCCCGATACGGGGAAGCCCAATACTTGCTCTGAGATGTGTACAAGTATAATTGTTTATATTGTAGGCTCTGCATATTATATAGTACAACTAATCTCTAAATGACACGCATCTTCCCTACTTTTGATAAATCTCATATCCTAGTTCATCACTTATGACTACCATTCAATTCTACATTGCATAAATAAAAATAATGACGCACTATCGTGCAGTTACATAAACACACTTATTGAGATCCCCATTTCTTGAAAAACAAAGTAAACCAAATCACCTCAAGCCTATTAGCAACCTAAAGCACAGTTGCAACTTTTGGTTACTAAATATTCATTGTTATTAAACTCCTTATTGTTTGTAGCACACTACGTAGTTATTTAAACAGTGTAGTTTAGTTTGCATGTTTTCACCTGTAGTTTTACCTTAAGCTGCTTTCATGCAAACACGTTTCTCGACCACACAAACAGCGTGTTCTGTAAACAATGGAAGTGAATGAGTGTGTTTATGCAAATTTTGCTCGATTTTCTGCCGCCGCGTTCTCAAAGACAGCCGTCGATGATCTACAGAACACGAGAAGATAAAACAATGTATATGTTTACAAACCAGGCGTTCTTACTTAGGAGAGTTGCTCACACTTTTCCGATATCTTATACACAAAATGCACTGGTAACACCACCATCTTCATTTGTCTTTCTTCTTTTTTCTACCCGTTGCTCAAGCGACATGTCGTAAGTGAAAGAAAGGTACAAACGAAAACTCGTAGCAGCCTGTTTTCAAGTGGCGCAACGCATTAAAGGTGAATAGGGCTCTTAGTGGCAAAACCCTTGTTCTGGAGGTTACCAATACTTCACTATTCCAATGCTGAACTCCATTCCAGCTCTCTCCGCTTTCTGCTTCTACATGTGTCTTTTAAGTGTAAATGAAATTCTTATATTTTTAGGGACTCTTGCGAGAAGTTTGCACCGATATTTTCTGGCTTATTGAAGAAAGTCCAAGGAGAACAAACCGCCCAATTGCCTCCGAAATGATTTGTGAAGACGACGAAGCAGAAAGTGCAATTGCGTCAGCTCATGACCAAAGAGAGGCTGAGCTGCAGGTAAATAAAATTTTCCTTAGAACTAATTAAATTTTCCTGTGTTTTCGTTTATGCCTCTGTAAGAGTTGTGTTTACATCATCTGAGAGTCTACATGACTACAGTTTTCTTTCTTTTTTACAGTCGTATGTGATGTTAGGCCGTATACTGCATTGTTCTCTTTGTTTACGCACTTTTTATATACAAAATAAATTTAAAAAAAAAACATTTTAATAATCCTTTAAAGTAAATTAATCCGTATCTTAAATATTAATTTAGTTATCCTCGTAACTGAAAACAGTCACTTCTTCGAAAGCATTTCTTTTAGAATTTATGTTAAAAGCAAGAAAACATGATTTTGTAAAGTATAGGTTACCTCACTCTCTTTGGAGGTTTATGTTCAACTATGTTTTTTTTTACTTGCCAACAGTTGAAGATACATCTCTTAAACGTGGTGAGGTAACATACAAACACTTAACAAAATATATTTTTCCTTCTTCTAACGTATTTGCATCCTGTTCCGTTTTATTTAAAGTTTTTTTAAATATATAAAAGACCCAGCTACAATTGAAGAGCGGAAACTTGCCAAACGTTCTAAGTGCAAAATTTGAAAATTTACACATAAGCAGGAAAATGAATAGATTTGGTTTCTCGTAACGTATGCCTTCCAGCATATTACCGATGGTTCTATGACACTTCAGGGGTCTGTTGTATACGTCATAACTGACAAAACTTATTGGTTATGGAGACAAAAACATACACAAAAGGAACGTTTTATGTAACATGCGAAATAATCTTTGGTTCTAAGATTCATTCAGCAGTTTGCTGTTTGAATTTCTGTGTCTGTTGAAACACAACATTGTATTTGCAATTATAGCAGATCAGAGCTACAGAAATATGATTTTAGATAGTAGAAGATTAAGTTCTTATAGAACCTTTCCTCCACCAATACATACATTAACCAATAAATACTCATTATCCACTCCCACTGTCATGGAATCATTGAGCTTCTGAAAGTGTTCTATAAAACTCTCTGTGTTACTCAAGAAGGAAAGGAAACATAGTAGATAGATCTCTCTTTTTTCCAGCAGACTAACGGGGCTGATCTTTCAGATGTAGTAAAGTTTGTTGTCTATCAGCCATATATTTTCCGTTTTTTTTTAATATTGAATAAGTTGAATATTTTATGTCATTGTAAGTAGTTCTAATAGCTACTTGTGACGGATCCGTGTGACACGCTTTGAGCATTGTGCATTTGGAAATGTTGCATTTCTTCAATGTCAATAGTGTATCAGCAGCTTCCTTAAGGTCAAAGAAACCATTTCCAATCATTGGAATTACTGGAAACGGATTAACACCATGCTGACTCAACCATCTTGTATAAGTCTTGGAGAACGAAGGTCTTAGTTACTTTTCTGCATTTCTCTATGATAGCGTCATCTCTATCGCAACTTAAGAAACTATGTCCACTACAAACTTTTGTATTATCTCATCAATCTGGGACTTGGAACATAAGGTTCGCTCATAGATCAGCGCTCGCTGGTAATGATTGCTTTCACCTCTTCCTAATTGATTTGGGACTTGGAACAAGGATAAGGATATGGGGCTAGGCACATCAAACATGCTTGTGGACAAAAGTTTTATTATTATTATTATTTATTTATTTTAAAAAATAGCACTTAGAACGTTTGCTATTTTCATTTTTTAATTAATATTTAGAGTACGGATTTTTAATAATACAGTCGTTCTCCGTGCGTTAATTTGTCTCTTTTCTTAATTAACCATGCTGTTACCGCCCATAAAATTCATTTAATCTTTTATCTTAATTATTATTTTTAAAGACCATTGTTTGTACAGTATCACCAGACCTCTGTAGCGTTACCTCGTTCAAGTACGCTCTTTTTACAAGAAGATACAACTTTGACTTCTCCGATTCTAACGAGATCTTCTTTATATGTACAGTACACGTAGCATTTCCTGTGAAGACATTCGACGTAATACACAACTGTTTAGGAAAGCATGAAAAACTTTCTGTGAACGTAAGGCTTGAACTAACCTAAATTGAAACTTCTTGAGCGTAATTGCCGTGGCTGAGGTGCGTAGAGTGCTAATATATTTTCTTTTTATTCCCATCTAGTGCGCTCGAATTCCATTGCTGTTCTATAAAAAAAACTTCCCCAACTACGTTTGAAACTCTTAATTTTTGTGTCATTTTAAAAAAAATCTTGTTTTGATTGATAATGGCATAAGTTGCTATGTCATTATACAACAAATTCAGATATTCTGAAAATGCAGAATTAGCGCAAAAGAATCAAACTATCACTTGAATATAGGTATCTTTATATTCTTGAGTTAAGAATAATTTTGTGGACATACTTATTAAGCTCTTAACTATGTATTATTCGTAGAGTTGAGCAGTGAAAATGTAAAACGTTCTTCGTGCCAGATTTAAGATTTTACAAAAGCAGGAAACTTAATAAGCTTGATTTCCTACAGAATGTGATTGTTTTGACCTCTTCTTAGGAACAAGGATTGGGACATGGCGGGGTCACATTGAACATGCTTGTACACAAAGCACTCCCCCTCCCTGTTTGGCATTTTTACTCTTCAATTATTCCTGAATTTTATGTGTACTGTAACTGTTCTTCAATACAGAGAAGAAAAGAAGCTATCAAAATGGTATTAATTTTAGATATTAAATGGCTTCCACGGTAAAGAGAATGTCGAGATTCTGGTTAGAGAAAGTGATTGCAATGAAATTCTATACAGGAAGTAAAATATTAGCATATCAATTCTCCTGCAAATTTGAAATTGCCGTTATTGTGAATTGGAATAATGTTTGAAGATTTCTAAACAAATATTAAACGTTCCGACATAGCTGAAGGAAAGTTTTGTGGGGGAAATGGCAAAGGAGGCTATACTGGATTCGAACGAACGATATGGGAATAAAGACCAAAAACTATGCCTCTATGCACTTCTTGAAAAAATTCAATCTCCAAGAACTGCCTTGTCGCACCTAACAATGGAAGGTTCGGGTAACCCATTAATATTAATAAGCAAACAACAAGGAGTCCGAAAATCACATCCATTCTTTCCTCCGATATGTCGTTAACTTCAAGAGCAAAAATAGTTTCAGAAAAAAATATTCAAGTTGGGGGCTGTGCTATGGCACTAATTTCTTGTAATAATTCAAGAACGAAATCGTTCTTGAGATTGAAATCAAGAACGAAGATTTTATTGCTGTGATCTCGTGAATCAAATTGCATATGGATTGTGTGGAAACAAGGCTGAAATAAGATTCCGGCTTAAAGCGGGTGTCCTTAACTTTGAGTACGTAGTTTCAGCCCACTACGAATTACGAATTCGTAGTTATTACGAATCGAATGCCATTACGTTTGACTTTTAGTGATTAATTGATATACGGATGTTTCGTATGTATGTCTAACATTTAGTATAATATAGTCTTTTTATAATGTCAAAACGCAAATCGAATAATATTGAATTACAAAATGTCTTGGCGAAACGCTTTAAAGAATGGAAAGAGAGTCACCGTAGCTATTATGAAAAGCAAAAACGATAAGAGAAGCCACTGATTGAGGCGATTGAGAACTTAGGAAAATAAATTAAAGCAGTAATTGATGACAATAGAAATCTAATTACTGAGCATATACATGTTGCAGAACAAAATATAAATAACCATCCACCAACACCATCCGAAACCTCATTTGAAAACAGTTACTTGCTTCGCCTAAGGTGCTGCCTGAGACTAAAGAATCAAAAGATGATGATGATAAAGAAATTCAATTAGGTCCATTAGCGAGTCGATACTTGATTACTAATAGATCTGATAAAGATGAAGTAATTGGTCTATATTCTATTGATATAGATGGAGTAGTGCAGTGGAAGATTGTAAGTTATGTTTTCTTTCATAATGATGATTTAATTATATATATAGTGAAAGTAAGATCCATGGTCCATCGGCTCCAATCTGTGAAAACTTTAAAGGAACGAAAGGCTTATGGGAGTTAATAACTCGTAAGCAACCGGTAGGTATCACTGATTAAGATTATGAAACTTATAAGAAGATTTAAAAAGAAATGACGAATGCAATATATAAAAACCATTATTCATCACAGAATAGAGTGAAATCAAGCTCCAGTGATAAGTACAAGACATAAATTAAACCTACTTGGCTTGAACTTAAAACTAGAGGTGAGGGTTTGAAAGAAAGGAAGCAAGGAAAATGATATACAAACATACCGCAACAATTTATTTAGAAGGTTGATGTTAGAAAGTTAGTAGATATATTATTAGTTATAGCAGGTGAAGAAGCAGAGGGAATAAGAACTTTTATAATGAGACAGTGGGTATAATGAATATGATTTCGTCTCGTTTATCTAATTTTATTGTTTCAAACCCAAAGGGGATTGTGTCACCTCATAAATATCATTCATATACTTCCACCAACATTTTGGCAAACTATTCAAGGTAAGGGCTTAGTGAACGATGTTATTAATAAATTGCCCTTTGAACTACACCTCCCTGGCTATGAGTTCTGTGGTCCTTGTACACGTTTAGATGAAAGACTATCAAGAGGTTATCGAGGAATAAATAGATTGCGTATAAGAACTGTAAAGACCTATCAAATAGACATAGAGCTGACCAAGACTTAGAGTTTAAAGCTTTTGATAGAGTTGTTAGCAAAGATGCAGGTTTAGGTGAAAAGTTAGCATCATTGGGAGTAGTAATGGCGATGAATACAAAACGAGAAATGAGATGGGGCTTATAATATTTGCTTTGGTTTAAACACACTTAGGAGTTGCATTCTTTTTTATATATAATATAGTTTTTGTTTATAATGAACTCCAAAGGTGAAGGATGGACATTTCATATTCCATTCCATGAATTGAAATCATTAAACAATAATTATATTTTGAATAAAACACAACTTGCAAAGAAACAAAGATGCTTGAAGAAGGGTAAAAAATATGGGTTTATATTTACAATTTCTGCGATTCTTGCTGCATTGGAAGCTGTTGGTAATTTTGCAGGTGGTTCAGCAGCTAAAGCTAAGGCAGAAATAGATGCAAGAAAAATAAACAAGAGTTAGAAGAACAAAAACGACACAATGAAGTTATGGAATCGTCAATTCTAGCTAGAGGTAAAGGTTTTAAAAGAAAACAGAGAAAAAAGACGCAGACGATGTTTCAAAATAAAAACTCGCAATAATTTCACCAGCAACTAAGTCAAGTGACGTTCATACGTCTAATTTCTAGACATTTTTCTATGTATGGACCTGAGACAAATTACATGTGAATCTTAAATAAAATAAACAATATATTACATATCTGTGAAAAGTAATTCCTTCCGGCTTCTTTTCACTCCTATTTTCGCAACAAGGTGCCGCATTACTAACAATTTCTTATACGATGTAAATATATTTCTTGTTAGTTTCAACACGGCGCTTCTCTTAATCCGGAAGATTCACGTTTGTGACGTCACGCCCACCCCTTGGTCAATACCATACAATATACTCGTACATTATTAAAGGATATCTGAAATATATATTGAATGTTGTTATGCAGATAAGAAATAATCATAATATACTCTATACCCATTCAATTTATAATACAAGATAATGTACAATATTTACTAATACAATCTCTAACGAATATACTATATACAATGGTTATTCTGATTGTTGTTAACGTATGTTATCACGCAAGATTTTTGTTCAGAATTATTCGCTGTTGCTTCTCTCTAAGGAGAACCCACATGGAAATATACCCACCTCTAACTGGTGGCTACCCACTCCCCGCGGCTAATGCCACCCAGCTCCTTTCGGACGCACCGTGCCCTCTTGCGTAGGTTTATATACACCCTATGTTTTAATGGCCTTTTTTTTTAAAAAAAATATAAATCACAACCTTTATTAAATTTCCTTTTGTATATTTACATAAGAAACGAAAAAAAACTTTTCCTTTTTTTAAAAAAAAATATGTAAATAAAATCCGACGCGATCGGGGGTTTGAACTCGAAACTTTCGGATCAGCTTCCCGAAGCGTTAACCACAAGACAAAACTCTAGGTGCCGGATGAGCGCTTGTCGGTGTTACTTATAGTTGAAGCTACGCGAGAGTGGGCTATTCGTACCGAAAGTGTTTCCACGTGAGTTCTATTCATAACAGAAGCTAGTACAAATAATTCTGAAACAAAGTGCTCGATTCAATTCAATTTTATTCAGCTTGTACGTTAGCTTATAATAGTAAGCACTGAGTTGAATTGAATTAAATTTATTTACGTTATGATGTTGATGGGCGTTGTACCTGCACCTAGTGTTAAAAAAAACGGATAAGATTTTATTTCATTCTGTTGACCATAAAACATACAGATATGTACAATGGTATAGAGCATGTCAAAAAGAGTGTTCTAACAAAGAATTATACATAGATGAAAGAAAAAATATAATGAAATCCTGTAGAAACTAAGATGTTACAAAACATTAAAAACATGTAAAAAATATTTAAAATAAATAATTACACCATACGTACAGCAATTGTAGGGTATAACATTTCTGATACGAATTAATACATTACAATACTTACATTTTTCACTATTTATCTCATCTGTATACACATTTTTGCTGCAATATTAAAAAAAAAAACTTAACATTCCATATATTCCTTTACTGAGTAAAAACCATGGTATAACAAAAATGATGCAGTATTACTATTCTGAAATGACTAAGTGTGTTTTGAGACTTTATACAGCTAGGAAGTTTATTATAAAAAACAATACCAGTGTATTTTCATCCCTTTTCTGACAAGACAGTACGATATTCCACTAAGGAAAAATTGTATCTAATTTCTAGTAGAGTAGCTGTGTTGGTCCACTACACAATTTAGCGTAACTTCAAGGTGTTTCTTAAAAATACAAATATGTTAAGTATGTACTGGCAAGGTAGTGGAAGTATACAGAGCTTTATAAACATTGGCCTGCACCGTCCTTTAGGTTTAGCACGTGTCATGTTTCTAATAACTCGCTTTTGTATTTTAAATATGAAACTGGCTTTGCTTGCATTAGGTGCAGCTGAAATAAGCTTAAGTAGACCATTCTTAAAGTAGGCTCGTTAAGTACATTTCTACGAATTGCATACTGATCACGGTCTAGTTTTTTTTCCTAAGGTCTGATATGTACTTATCCCAGGATAATTTTTTTTGTATCCATATTCCCAAAAACCTTGTTGATTTTACGAATTCTATTGCCTTGTTTGCAATTTTAATCATTGTTGGTTGTGCGTGTTTGTTACGCGAGTGGTGGAAATTTATTATTTGTGCCTTTTCAGTATTAACTCTTAGTCTATTCACTCTGACCCAGTTATTAAGTTTTGACGTTGTCTCGTTTAGGTTTTCTTTGATTTGTTCATGCTTGATTTGATTTGAATTTTATTGTGTTCCGGAGACAACATGTAAGTGCTATTGGACACAGTAGTATGGAACATGTCAGTTACACAGATATACAATGATTATTACATTAAACATTGAACCAAAGGCAGTATGAGATATAATACATACAATGAATAATACAATACGATATGATAACAAATTTACAACAAATTGAACATAAACAATAAAAATGAATAATACAAAAGTTAGAGCAAAATTACAAAGAACAATAAAAACAAAACAATAGACATAAATAACCCAGTAATATAAGATACCGAAATTATAATAAATATGAAACAGTGAAACTAAATCTGACAATAGCATCTGATAATGAATTTATAATTAACATATTAATGTTCTGGATAATTCTTAAGTCAATCAGATTGAATACGATGGTAGGTAAAACACAATACTTTAGCGTACAATACATACAAAACTAAGGGCTTGTTCGGAAATACATAACGAAGTTCACGGAATGCACGATCTTAACGCTGAAAATTATTTTCGTGAAATTCGTTTTCTTCGTAATTTCCGAACGCTCCAAACCGTTGTCAGGATAACGATAGACACCGATTCGCATATATAACAAAGAAATAAACGAAAATAGAAGGTCTTGTTATAAGTAGGGACACGGGGCTCAAAATACGAAGCAAGTTAGTTTCTTGGAGAGATTCTCTTCCAACAATAACGTTATTTACCAACATGTAAGACCTTTCTTTGGAGAAATTGCTTCTATTCACTTCAGATTTCATTTGCTACACTTGTATAACGAACTTAGCATTCTACTCGTTGCATTTGGTCAACAGTAGGATCAATCGATTCTCTTATATACAGTAATTATCTGGCTGAAGTTCCTACATATTTCTATATCCTTCAAAATTTCCATGACTTCGCCAACTAAGTCACATTTACGGGACAAGAAAAATATTCCGATTACAGAAAATATTTAAAAGATTGCAAGGAATTAACATTTAACGTCTTAGTCAAATTGTATTGCCAAGAAGAGAAACCAATATATAGACCAAACAACTTTATTTTTATATGGGTCAGTTTAGTAACTTTGGACTTCGGCCCGTCACGATTCGCCTTTAGCTGTTAAAATCTACACACATGACCCTGCCGGGACTCGAACCCGGGACCTTCGAGCCGATGGCCTATTGCCGCAAGCGGCAGACAAAACAACTATTTTAATAAATACTTGACAGTCCATCTTATACCGCCCTCAGCCTTAGATGTCTAAAGGCCACAAGTAAATTTCAATTCAATTCCATCATATACAAGAACCTAATGCTGCTTGCAGATTACAATTAAAACGTGAAAGAACGTGGTGCATTCAGGTTTTTTGAATGCTAAAACAGCATGCCTTCCTTTAAGAACTTGTCGTTTAACTGAAATTATTAGAAAAGTCTGTTATAATACACAGAACTGGAGAGTGTCTTTCATAAACGCGATAATTTTATACTATACGACTTTATTCTTTCTTCTACTCAAAAAGCCTCTAGAAAAAGTATTGTTCAATAATTCCATCTTTTACTGGTGGTGCTATCTAGTGGCAATCGTGATATCTAACAGCAATCCACAGCTCGAAAAAGTGTTAAATATGGGAAAGTAAAGATAAATCAATTGTTTACGATAAACCGTTATATTAATCTGCTATGTACATTAGTTGTGTCAAAATTGTTCCCTACTGCAGAAATAGCAGCCATGGCTACAATTTCATACCTCTAGATGAAGCAAAATAAGATTATATGATGCGAAACGAGGTAAATTTATCATGCGGATGGTGATCATGTTAATTTTACCGAAGTTCACGAAGTCAGAGCTAGTTCGTTTCGTGCTCGAACGAAATTAACTGAGAGTGACTTTCCGAACGGCTAACTAAATGAACGAACTTCACGAAAGTGATTTCCGAACGCTTCGTGAGAGAACGAGATTAACGCGTTAAACTCGTTCGTTGTTTCCGAATGAGCCCTAAACCATATATATTAAATGACCCGATATATACATTATAAATACAAAATATCCAGTGTGTATCTTCCAGTGAGTCAATGTGTATCTTCCAGAAACTCATCTATACTGTAATATGAGTTTCTAGTTAGAAGTTGTTTTAGTCATTGTTTGAATACTGAAAGGTTGAGTGAATTCTTTATGGAATTGGGAAGTTTTTTGTAAAGTTTAATACCGATGTAGATAAATGAACTGGCGTACTTAGGTGTGCTGTGGTATGGAATAGGTAGATCTGATTTATATCTCGTATGGTAACTATGTTTGTTATCATTTTGCTTGATTCTATCTTTATTACTGTGTATTAGACACAACGCTTCATAAATATATACGCATAGCAAAGTCATTATGCTCAGCTGTTTAAGTAGTCCCTGCATGAAGTACGTTTGGATTTCCCAGTGATTATTCTAAAGGCGTGTTTCGTTGTATAAACACTTTACATAGATTTTTCTTTGTATCCCAAAATGCTATTCCTTACCTTATCAGAGAGTGAAAAAATGCATGGTAGATAGAGACTAAATAGGTATGTCCAGAATGGGAGTTAAGATTCGAATATGGAAGAGAACGGAAGGAAGTTTATTAGCCAGTTTACATGCATGTTCATCCCATTTCAGTTCCTCATCCACGATAATGCCAATAAATGTTGTCGAAGTATAAAATTCAATTTCGGTGTTGATTTTGTTGATTATCGGAGATTTGATATTTAATTGGTGCGGGTGAAAGTGAACACAATTAGTTTTTTCTGGATTTAAATTAAGTTTATTGATATTGAACCAATTTATGAGTTGAGCTAAGGTAATATTAATGCTCTGTTGTATATAACTATTTATTGATTTTAATAATACATTTGTATCATCAACATATAGAGTGGCTTTTCCCTTTGTTAAATTTTAAGGTAGATCGTTAATATTGATTAAAAATGATAAAAGACCTTGAACTGATCCTCGCGGAACCCCTTTGGTTTGTACCATAGGGGAAGAGTTTACTCACTACTCCGGTATTTTGATTGGTTCGACTGATTTCCACCACTTGAATTCTATTAGACAAGTATGTTTTAAGCCACATGAGAAGTATGCCTCTTATAGCGTAATGGTACAATTTATTTATTAGTATGCCATGATCGACGCTGTCGAAAACTTTACTAACGTCAAAGAATATTCAAATGGGATATTGTTTATTATCAAAGCCATTTAATACTTCTGGCATAAAATCGTAGAGGGCACTTGTTGTGGATCTATCTGTAATAAATCCATGTTGCGAATTAGAAAGTATGTTTTTATATTTTAGATGACTTTTTAGTCTAATGCACATGACAGATTCGAGTATTTTTCAAAACACAGAGTTCAATTCAATAGGTCTGTAGTTTTCTATATACTTTTTGTTACTTTTTAAACAGTGGTTTTACAATAGTTCTCTTTAGACAGGGAGTTTACCTTTGCTTAATGTTAGATTTATTAAGTTTGCGATTGGCCAGGCAATTACTTGAGCACAACGTTTTACTATGACTTGAGATTTCATCGTAGCCACTAGACTTCTTGTTTTTAAACTTTTTATGACTCCAAGAATTTCATTAGGTGTCGTAGGCGTAAACAATAAAGAATTTGGAACGAATGTTTTTTAAAGGGCACGGAATGTGGTTTGTTGAAACCGCAGAATGCTGCAACCTGACCCCCTCTCCTTCTACAGACCCACCCACCCCAAATCAGGTCATGCAATTGCATGACCTGCCTATATGGGGTGGGCGCCTCTGGATACAATTTCAGAAATATTATTCTGGCCGCTTTCCAAAATTTTATTATTACTTATCATTTGTCCAGAATATTCAAGCATATGAACACTCACCCCACACGCGCAGCGTAAGTACGGCGCGTTCCGTTCCAACTTCAGCTCCGAGTTTACACTATATCCAAAGAATAATAAGTAGTTAATACTAGAAGTTTTCACGTATGCCTCGATATTAGCGACACGACACTTGTGGCCAGTTCTGGTGACTTTAGTTTCCAACCAAGGATGTTCTAATAGAGGATATGCGATTTTGTTAAGATTATGAAGCCAACGTCACTGAATAGTCCCGTCTAGTTAGACCACTTACTCCAATCAAAAGCATTCTTTTCGGTTATTAAAGATGGCAACAACTTTCTAGTTGTTTTCTAACCAATCTGGTACGTCGCCTTGGTCAATGCTCAGTTGTGTTCTGGCTTCATTCTATCTCTGCGCATGAGATAGCTACAAGGAAATCCTCTATTAGAACATCCTTGTTTCTAACCAACCAACCGTCATTCTTTTTGTATGTATCTGAAACTAAGAAGAAGAAGAACTGTTTTTCTTCGTACAGACGAAAATGGATATAAATCATGAGAAAAGAAAACATAAGTTTAGAACATCGACCTCCATTAATACGATACTGGACTGACTGCAGCCATTGAAAATTTCATGAATATGAGAAACTAGGGAGCGGAGAGGAAACTTAATCTCGTTTGTCCACTTCCAGTCTAAACCAATATGGAATAATTTTCGATTCTAGCTCAGTTTTTTAAGCTTGATATCGCTGTGTGGCCCGTTTTTAATTTATGTCTTAATTCTTGCAAAAAAAATAAACGTAAATATTATTTGAAGTGTTTTCTATTGTATGCAAAGTACGATATACTCTTACATGAATAACTGACCAATTAAGACCAAAATCAAAAAAACGGGCCACACAGCGATATCAAGCGTATACAACTGAGTTAGAACTGAAAATTTGCTTCACATCGGATTAGACTGGAAGTGGACAAATGAGCTTAAATATTTGCTCTGGCGTATGTCTTTCAACACTAGGTACTCACTCACTCCAGTATAGTTTACGTAGAGCTCGTTGGTTTAGAAGGCAAAGATGAGATAAAGAGCAATCTATTTATAAAGCACAGACTATAAAGTTATATAGATGGTAAACAATATTAAATTTATTAAGCTTTTTTATGAAACATAACGACTCTTACGGTCGAAAACTTCATTGACATTTTACCTAATGGAAATTATTAATTTCCCGCCAATGGTATTTTTCGGCGGTTTCACGTGATCTTAGACTTGTGTTGCCATCTGGCGAGTCGTTCAGAGGATGAGAAGTTTTGCACAATATAGATTTGCGACTAGAGACAGGATAAGCACACGATGCTGAGTCATTCTCGCGCATGTGCGTTACTTCTTACAGTTGCTTCCAGTTGCCAATTTAGCGTATTGGTAGCATGTCGGAAAGCTAATCCAAGGAACACA
>JAGDQP010031053.1:0-22176 GCA_022664845.1 Lepisma saccharinum | reverse complement strand
TTTAGCTTAATTCAATTTGCAACGGTAGGCCTAGGTTCGGTTAGGTTCAATCAGATATGAAAACGTAAAAGGACCATGAACTGATTATGGTGGAGCAATTTAATATGTTATTTTAAAATACGCTTCCTAACAGCTTGCAATTGCAATTAATACAATTGCAATTAATACCATTGCGATTAATACAATTGCAATGCCCTTTCTGTAATATAAAATGTTCCATTTATTCTGATTTCTCCTAACATACACTTTCGTGATTTATTTTTTGATGCTTTCAAATAATTTCCCATAATTACATATTTCTTTCTCTCTCTCTCTCTCTCTCTCTCTTTTTTTTTTTTGTTACATATTTTGATACCAATGCCTAATTAATGATCAACATAATTTTTTTTTTCTAATAGCATGAAAGAAAAGTTATTGGTGCTTCTTCAGGTATTTTCCACCACACATCACCTAATTCATTTTATTAGATGCTTGCACCGGTAATTTTACATTCCATTTGTTTATATATAGTTTCCTGTATTTTGACAAATATACACCTCTTCTTACGTATACGAAATCACTTTGGGCTTGCAAGTTTGCAACGTTTCCTCTTCTCGCTAGAAACAATCAAATAAATGACAAAACGATTTAACGCAACGTGATTGTCTACTATTTCCACTGTTTTTCTAGCCTCACTCCATGTTTATTTTACTCAGAGTTAGGAAGAAAATAGAGAGAACATACATGACGTCACATGAAGCCAAATTCGGGTTCATCGGCAGCCATCTTGTGTGGCCCCATTAGAGTCCCTCTATACCGAGTAATGTGAGGGTTGCCTTTTTCAATAGAAGGGTGAGTGCGCCTCAGAGAGGCAATACTCGGAAAACATGGTCTTTAAATATGGGGCCAGTTAATATGGCCGAAATGCCTCGTCCCTTCCGTCTCTCCAACAAAACAGCCTAAGATTCCCTCTATTTATATTCCTAACTCTATGATTTTACTAAACAAGCCCGCTGCTCAACCGTCACCGCGTGATTCCGTCGAAAAGCACTGTGCAACAGCAACACCAAGTGATCCCTTCGGCAGACCGCGGGGACGGGTCACCCACGGGACAGCTGCGGATTTGACTGTGCATATGGCCCTAAATAGTGTAAACATCAAGATATGTATAACCTCAAACAATTTTAATAGTTGTCATAAATAATTAAACTCAATCGAAGTAGCAAGATAATTACGGTAACCTACAAAATAATAATATATAGCTAATAAAGATCATAACATTGCAAGTGGAAATAGCGGTTATACTTTACAAAAGTTCCTTCTGTTATATAGTGTTGTACGTTTTTAATATGAACTTATTTTGATTAATTGGTATCAAGAACTTCCTAATCGTGTGCAAAATTAAGTGTTATAAGGACACTTGTTTATATACATACGCATTAGGAAATTTAATAAACATAGTGACCAAGGGCACTTGGAGGTTAGGTAAGTCAGGTTCGGTGTTTTTGTTTTTTAACTGCACACGCGACATGCACATAGACATTGTTTCTACACTCGGAACTCCTCAAAATGCTATGTTTTGCTTTCTACAGCCATGAAATAGCCTAAAATGCGTGCAAAAAAAAAAAGAGGTTTTATAGTAGAATTTGTCATGTTAATGCAACATTACAACTTCGGCTTTAGGAACTTTTCCCCATTTTGCACGCAATGTAGTGTCTTTCGTGACTATAGGAAGCAAAACATAGCATTTAAAGAGCTCTGAGTGCTCTATGCCAGAAGGGGTGCAACGTTACAGAATAAATGTTCAACAGTATTTTTAAAGAGTCCAACACACAGTATGAGTAACGCTAGATGCAGGAAAAGTTTTACTGACACGTGTGAAAATGTGACAATTAATTGTTAAATGGTGTCGAATTGGGTAGAATCGTACCAATATTTTTACAAAAGGGGTTGAAAATGCCAGCGTGGTACCAACGGGCCGATGAATGATAAAAAGGGCTGAATTTGGTACAATAGTACCAAGTGTGGCAACCCTGTGAATTATATAATTTAATGAATTTTTACAATTTAAAATCTTTCAACAATGTTAAAAACATACATGGTAAAACATTAGATTTAGTGCTTTCTAACTTTCACAGTATTGTTGTAACTCACAAATATGACTCGATCGTTCCTGAGGATGTACATCATCCTGCATTATTAGCTGAATTTATGTACACCAAGTGGATAAAAAAATATAGCAAAATCACATACAATTGATTACAACTTTTCCAAAGTCAATTACGAGCAATTGTATCGTAACACGGCATCAGCTAATTGTGAAAGTGTATCGGATAGCTTCATTGTAGATGATGCTGTTGACTCTTTCTATAATACATTATATGCCATTTTCGATAAATGTATACCACTAAAAAGACTTAAACTAAAGTGCCCTATCTGGTTTTCAAATCACATAATTAAACTAATCAAGAAAAAGGCATACCACCGTAGAAAATAGAAACAAGCAATCGAAGATGTTAGTTATCACTAAAATAAACTTAAAGAATTACGTACTCTTTCTAAAATGAAATATGCCTATAGAACTTATTTGCGTGTTTGTGAGACTAACATTTTAACTGATCCCAATAGCTTTTGGACATTCATAAAAAAATAAAATACGGAAGTCAGAATGCAATGTGCTAAATTACGAGGGACAGCAATTAAGTGAAGAAACAGCTATTGTGAATGCATACATGAAACATTTTCAAGTAGCAAACATATGCAAAAATATAACCTTGATACTTTAACTGAACACAATAGTTCTGAAATTTTAGATAAATTATTTCTCGAACATATTGAACTGAAGGACGTAGAAAAAGCTATTAAAAAAACTGAAACCTCGGACATCTTTCGCGCCGACAAAGTCCCATTTATATTGTCAAAGGCTGCTCAGAAATACTTAAATATCCACTGGAGGCGATTTTCAATAAATCGTGTGAATTTCCTGCCAAATGGAAACTTGTCGATGTCTGTCCCATTCCTAAAAGTAGTGGCACGAGTAATAATATTAGAAATTATCGCCCAATTGCCATAATATCTGCGCCAGCCAAAGTATTTGAAATTATTATACACGAACGTATATACTCACACGTTTGCTCAATTATCTCACCCTTCCAACATGGATTCTTGCCAAATAAATCGACTGTGTCTAACCTTGTTGAAGTCACACATTTTTTAGCTAGATAGCAAATTGATAATAGAAGTCAAGTAAACGTAATTTACACAGACTTTTTGAAAGTCTTTGGTGTCATTAATCATGACATCCTACTTAGCAAGCTTGTAACATTCAACTTCTCAGAAAAACTTCACCAGTTAATAGCATCCTATGTGTGTCACCGAAAACACCGTGTTTATTACAAAAATATCATAACCGAGCAATACGTTCAAAATTTTGGTGTGCCTCAAGGATCGAACCTTGGACCTCTTTTGTTCTTATTATTTGTAAATGATTTGCCTGCTGCCATAACATCCTGCAACAAACTTTTGTTTGCAAATGATTAAAAGATATTGTAGTATTTCCTCCGAATTGGACGCGGTCTCCTTACAAAATGATATTAATGCAGTCTCCAACTGGTGTAAAACAAACATGCTCTTATTAAACATTAATAAATGTAGTATAATGTAATATACGAGAAAAACAAAATATTTGAAATTCGAATACAAATAATCGACTCTCCACTAGTTTCAGTAGATTACTGATCTTTGTGAAACCATTAAATCTAACCTGTCATTCGACATGCACATAAATCGCCTTGTTAGCGAAGCTTACTTCTCGAGAACTAGAGATTTCTCGAATATTGATGTCTTAAAAACTTTATATACAACGTATGTTAGGTCAAAGTTAGAATACGCTGCAATAATATGGGATCCTAATACACAGAAGAACTCTCGGCAAATTGAAATTATACAGTCTAAATTTGAACGATTTTTGACATATAAAGAAACTGGAATATATCCTAAATTTGATAAGTACAGGTTACAATATCTTGAAAACAGAAGAGTAAATTTTCTCTTAACTTAGGTTTCTTTAATTAGCATTTCATACATAGTAAACAGAGTGTGAAATACAAACTACGGGGGTCAGTCAATATTGAATAAGACTGATCTTGTGTTTTAAAAAGTAGTTGAGGTATGGTGTTGTAATTTGGTAGTAGTAGTAGTAGTAATTGATGCTTCTTTTATAGATCGATGAGAGGTGATGTTCTTACGCAACATAAGTGGACTACATAAGTAAGGCGCGAAACTCAGCATGGACAGATTTTTTTTTCATTTTGGAGACTCTCCATTCGCCCCTACCTCTTAACTCTATTAGCTCCGGTTCGCGTACCTGATGGGTACATCGAACACAATAAAGTTCTCCCTGGAACCGGGGTAGGCCGGGGATGTCTCCCTGTCCTGACTCCAGCTTGACGTCAAGTCAGGGAGACATAGGACCTGGTTTGCTCATTTTTTATTTAAGAGTTGAGGGTGGGGGATATGTTTCTTTGGCCTCGTTCCCAGTAGTAAAAGCTGGAACTTATTTTTCTCGGTTTGGGGGTATTTATTTTCAGCAAGATTACATTGTTTTACAAATTATTATATTTCTTATTACGGATATTGAGTTTGTTGTGGTTATTTACTTATTTATTCAGTTACCTTTACCTTGATATTATTACAGCTTCTTCGTGTTAAACCTGTAAGTATACTAGATAAACGATCAATTATTTCTTTATAAGTAGAAAAAACCTATCTTATCTATATTTGTTTGATTAAGTTGTATTTCCGCTATGTTTTATTTTGTTGTTTTTTATTCTCTTGTTGTTAGTAATTTCTTCATGATAATGATAATTACACCTTCAGTTAATTTAAGAAAACACGATTTATACAAAGCAAATACTACTTATTAAATTTAAAAAAAAACATAAAAGAAAGTTAGAAATTAATTTGATATTGATATGTATTACAGGTAATGTTGATAGTGCTCTAATATACTTGTCAATATTTCAGAAAAATTTCTATTATATAACATTTGAGCAATAGTTTGATTGCATTTAAGCACAAAATAAGTTAGTCAGCTAAAAATAATGACATATTAATGATAATAACGCTTTGAACTAAATTTTAAATCTCAAATACACAAGATTTTAAGTAAGTAGGTATCAATAATAATAATTATGATTCTGATAATAATATGCTTTAGTTAGGTTTCAGAATTCAGTTATATTTGTTTAAACATGTTGAGCATAATATATATATATACATACATACACACACATATATACAGATATATAGTCGAAAGGGTACAAAAACGAATGAATTTCAAGATGGCAGCCGTGATGACGTCATGATTCATGTAGGTTGTTTGTTGAGTGAGTTATTTGTGGCTGGAGATGGCTTGAGGTGATCTAAGACCTGTTTGTACAAGATTGTGGGTTAAATTTGAGGAAAAGATGGGTTATAGTAGGGGACGACTTAATTTCAAGATGGCGGCCGTGATGACGTTATGATCCACGTAGCTTGATTCGAGGTGGCATTTTATATTAAATGGGAATAGACAAAATTCGGAAAAGAAGAACATAGGAACATCTTGTCTTCCGGGCAATGAGGTGCTCCAAGGTTACATTAGATTGAGGATAAAACTTCAGGTGATCAGTGTTTCAGGTATATTTATTTTAAAAACTGTGTGTGTGCTTTAAAATCATTGAGACCGCCGTCAGATTTTGTAAAATGAAAAAAGAAAATGAATTGACGTGCTTAATAATTCTAGGAGCTAAAATAATGGAGAGGACCTTCAAAAGTTTAACATTTTACGGTAAAAATATTGAGGAATTGAGTTAGATAGGAAAAAAGTTATATTTTATTAAATACATCGCGAGATGAATGATACAGCTTTGTTGATTCATTTGAAACTAAAATTTTGTTGTTATAATGTTGTAATCTAAAATATTAAACGGGGCATACAAGTTTAAAACAAGGGACTTTTCACGTGGTTGCTACGGGGTATGACATACATAGAAGGAAGAATTTTTACGTGGTTTCTATGAGGACATAATTGATGTCTGATTTTTAAAAATTGATGTCTGATCTTTTCCTTGTGTGAAATAACTTTGTGATGGACTAAGTTATTATTGATGTATTGATGTAATCTGGTAAAATAAGTTCATGTGGTTTCTATGAGGACATAGTTGATATCTGATTTTAAAATTAAGAGTGATTTTTCCTCATGTGAAATAACTTTGTGAAGGAGTTTTTATTCATGTAATGATCTTATTTTTTAAAGTGAAAAGAAATATAAGTTTTCTCCAGCGAAATAGAGCTAGATATAATCTTGACGTCAGAGAACTACTTTTGGTAGGTGAATGCTTGACTTCGTGTTATCGACTGCTGGAAATAAACATTGCTAATTGAGTAAATGGAAATATTTTCCTGCTAGGTGATGCTCCCTACACACATCTGTATTCATAATGTCTAATGTTAGAGTCACTGAAAATATGACGACTCATATCTAGTGAATATAATTTCCTTATTTAGATTATGTAGATTGTTTTTATCATTAAATGATGTATGGAATTTAGGAAAACATATTTTGAGGTCAGAGGAGAAACTTTGTATGGAAAGATTAAATTAAAATGTAGTTGTTAGCACTTAAAGTCTGACGTCAGTGACCCATTAGGAAATGGAGCTGGTTGACTATTTCATTTGAATGAGGTGTGAAATTTAAAAAAAGAAAAAATACGCCTTTAGGTGAAAAGGTCATTGACAGAAAATGAGTATATGTTAAGCTTTAATTTCGCACTATATAAGGTGAAGGTAAATGATAGAAAATTCAATCTTAGCTAGGTTCTTGAATTGAGTATATCATAGTTAACCATGCGTACTATTCTGTAAGTGAATATTCTTCTCGGACATATATTGGTAAGTCTTTTTCTGCAATCATTGAATCATGGTAGCACTTGAAAGCGGGGTAGCCAGCTTCCTTTTATTTTATTTATGACCTTTAGGAATCTTTGGCTCTGGCCCATGAATGGAAAAGCGAAGGCAAAACATAATATGTAACAATTTTTTATTTTAGATATCTTTAGATATCTTTGGCTTCAGATAGGAGTCGAAAGAACCGGAGAAGACAACTTCTTTTTATTTTATTTTATTTATGGCTTTAGAAATCTTTGCCTCTGTCACATGAATGGAAAAGCGAAGGTAAAACGTACTATGTAATATTTTTTTTTATTTTGTCGTTTAGATTTTTTACTTTTTTGATTGAGTGATCTACGTAGTAATTAATAAAACACTAGCTAATATATTTTCAACCTCGCTTTAGTTGTTTGCTTTTCCTGCGATTAGGATGTGTAGCCATTTGAAACTCGTGTTTGATTGACTGATCAACATACTAGTTAATGCTTCCGTTGTTTGCTTTTCCTGCTATTAGAATGAGTAGCCATTCGAAACATGTGTTTGACTGAGTGAGAAACGTACTAGTTAATTAAACACTAGTTATGTTATTTTCAAAATAACTTCTCTTGCTTGCGATTTGAGTGAGTAACTAACTGAAACACGTGTTATTTTAAGTTCGCTTTCTGTTAATTGAGATTTGAGTGAGTAGGAAATTAAAACACGTGCCGCCATGGGTTTAAAGGCCTCGGGCTCGACTCCATACAGGGGCATGAGTGAGGATTTTAACAGATAAGGCGAATGGTGAGGAGCCGAAATCAACAGTTACTAGACTGGCCCATATAAAAATAAAGTTTTTTACTTGTTTGATTGAGTGTTCTATGGAGTAGTTAATAAATCACTAGATAATATATTTTCAACCTCGCTTCCGTTCTTTGCTTTTCTTTCGATTAGGATGAGTAGTCATTTGAAACACGTGTTTGACTGATCAACATATTAGTTAATAAAACACTAGTTAAGTTAATTTCAAGCTCCTTTCCTGGCTTGCGATTTGGGTCAGTAGCTAACTGAAAAACGTGTTATTATTTTAAGCTCACTTTCTGTTAATTGGATTTTGAGTGAGTAGGCAATTGAAACACGTGTTGTTATTTTAAGCTTGCTTTCCATTGTTTGCGGTTTAGGGGAGTACGCAATTGAAACATTGTATGTATTTATTAGGATATGGGGAACTCTATATTAAAGATTATATTATGTTCTTTAGACATCTTTTGCTCAGACTGACGTAGTAGAAATTATCTAGGAAATTATATTACTTTATGGCCTTTAGGTATTTTGTGTCAAGGTAGGGAGTTGAGAATGGCGAGTTGTGGGGAATATCCACATCACATTCAGAGGATGTGCACGACACATTATGGGGATATTCATGTCATATTCAGAGGATGTGCACAGCGCATTGTGGGGATATCCACATCACATTCAGAAGATGTATACGACACATTGTGGGGATGTTCACATCACATTCAAGAGGATGTCCACGAGACATTGTGGGGATGTCCACATCACATTTAGAGGATGTGTACGACACATTGTGGGGATATTCACATCACATTCAAGAGGATGTCCACGAGACATTGTGGGGATATCCACATCACATTTAGAGGATGTGTACGACACATTGTGGGGATATTCACATCACATTCAGAGGATGTCCATGACACATTGTGTGATGTTCACATCATATTCAGAGGATGTCCACGACACATTGTAGGGATATTCACATCGTATTCAGAGGATGTCCAGAATACAATATGGGGATATTCAGATTATAATTCTGAGGATGTCCACGTTACACTGGGGGAATATCCACACTATATTCAGAGGATGTCCACACTACATTTTAGGGATATTCAGCCTACATTTAGAGGATGTCTGGAGTACATTTTAGGGATATCCACACAACGTTCAGAGGATGTCCAGATATTATATTTTGATAATATTCACTGTATATTTTTAGGGATATTGCAGTTCTCACAAATAAAGTTGTAAAAAGAATGTTTGTTTGATAGTTTCAGTGAATTTTAAATGTAGGATGTGAGTGAACATGTAAAGCTAATTGTCTAATTATGGGTGAATATTAATAAAACTTATTCTTTCATTTCAGACTTGAATTTGCTCCTTGTGCAAAGGGAACTTTAGTGAATCTTCTACTTTTTGCTGTAAAAGGAGTATCTGAATTAAGGTAATTAGATTTTTATAACGGAATGTTGTTTCATGATGGATTTCTATTAAAGAATGCTGACTCAACATTGTTTCACATGAATTTTTGAAATAACCCTACATGATAAGGGAATGTTCCTCGAACGCTGTATCAGGGGGATTTTTAAAATGATATTGTATGTGAGATTTTTATTTAAAAAATAAATGTTGGGGTAACGTTGTTCTATATGAATTTTTAAATGATATCGTATGTGTTAGGTAGATAAACGTTGTTTCATGTGATTTTAAAAAATGAATGTTGGTTGAATGGACTTGTATGTAAGGTATTGATGATAAGGGAATGTAGAGAAAGCGTTGTTTTCAACTAGGATTTTCACTTCTAATATTTCAAGTGAAATTTTATAATGCAATGTTGGATCAATGATTTTATACAAAATTTTATTATTGAATATCGTTCTCATCTAACATTTTTTAAGCATATTATTCTTACATAAAAATTGATCATTTGAAAATGGAGATTTTTAATCTTTTTAAACTGAGCTTCAATTTCAATTGAACATTGTGTTTTACTAGGATTTCATTTTAATAACTTTTATTTTAATATTCTTGATAAAGCTAATGTAAGTAAGCAATAACATGAATTGATCAGTTTGATTTCATTTACCTGTAATCTTAATGGCAAAAGGAAAATACTAATTTATTGTTTTTATAATTTAAGTAGTGTGAGTGAACTGTTGAACGCTGTCGATAGTCTGTTGAGACGTGAAGCTGAAGAGGGATATGGAGACAAGGAGTGAATGCTTGACACATGGAGAGAGGTATGTAACTACGGAGTCAATGGTTGTTATCCTGTAATATCTAATGTTTCCCTTCATCGACATACTTTGTGAACAATCCAGTAGGATGCAAACATGTACAAGGCCATTTTAGCTGCGTCTGCGAGCAAGGAAGATTTTGTTAATTTAGGTGTGGTGACATTTTTCTCTAGAGATGAAATTGTTCGATTAGGTTGGCAGCATTATTCCATCTTAGTAGATCCAGTGGATATGGAAGGACGGAGAGTAGTTGTGCCTGTAGTGGCTATGCTCTTAGGCTTCTCTTGTGGAGAGGGGTGATGCAGAGATTTATGTTCGTCTCAATAAAGATCAATCTGAGCATCATTCCTCGCAGAAGGTCTCTCCCTCCTTTCACATTCACTGTGTCTTCTAATATAGATAATGCTACCAGCCAATCTGCTCCAATTCTGACTAACATTAGTGCTTGCACTAGTACTATTACTTCACTAGCGAACACATTGATTTGTGTACTTCCTAATTCCACAGTTTATTGTACCACCACTGGAATCTGTTCCCCTAAAATATCCTCATCCTCTGTAGTCATGCCACCAACACCTGGTCCTATCCCCACTGCATCTATGGATAAATCTCTTCCGTCTACCTTTACCTATCCTTTTCCCACCACTTCTCTTGCTAACATGCTAAGTATGTCATTTGCTCCTGATATTCCTAGTACCATCCATACAGACTCTCACAGTGTTGATAGGAAAAGTTTGAATCGAAAAAGAATCACCCCTCTGAGAGTGGATAGGCATTCTCAAGTACATAAATTACTGAAAATGTCGCCGAGGGAAAATGATGTATGTAATATTTTTTTTCCAGGAGAGGGGATATTTTAAGGATATTGCTGAATTAGAAAGAGAATATGGGAGTATATGAATAAATGAGAATGCCTATTCCGAGCTGCATGGAACAGGTTTGAAGTGATATCCCGCCGAAATAGAGAGTATACAAGATATCCTTTATGTGGAGTAGAGGTTACCAAAGGTGTTCGAGAGCCGCGTAGAATTTTAAACCTCGAACAATAGGCCCTGTTCACTCTTTCGCTTCAACAGATATTGTCGAATGTGGACCAAGATAGCTATGTGGGATTCCCTCGACAGTTCAAACAACACCCTCGGGCACCCGTTTATATTCCAGGGGAGAAAACGTCCGTACATGACAGTTGAAAATATTCTTTCCACTTTGGAAATGATTTTAAATTAGAATGAAGTATTTCTCCTTGGTGAAAGAATTACCATCAAATGTCATATAACTGACCCGATACGTGGGCAGGGCCAACCCAATGATAAAAAGAAGTATCTTACCCTGGAGGAGTACTTACAGAAACATATCGTTCCCGTTTAGAGCTTCCCTGGCGATGGGGAGTATGATTATCTCAAGCGAGCTCTTTGTCTGGCTCGAACTAGAGCACCTCAGACATATCAGTCAAGGAATAATACATACTATATGCGTAATACACCAAAGTGTTGGATTAAGAAAGGTAAAGAGCTATGTGAAGCTCCAGAGGTTGACTTGAAAGGAAGGAAATGGTGGAGGTATTGAGGAGATGGACACGTTCCAATTTCATTTTAAGGATGAGTGCCAAATTGTTGTATATGTACGTACACCAATGAGAAGAAATTTTGTTATATGGTATCGAGAGCAGAGTGCTTTCTCTAGCAAACAGTTCCTTCTTTTTTATTAGGACAAGCGGTACGTAGTCATTTCATGTATAAAATCCTTTCTGGGTAAAAGGGGGTATTGTCCAGATTGTCATACTTCCTATACTCATCGATTTAAGTACAGGTGTGAGTATTAATGCAAAATCTGTGAGGAGAGATATGTCATTAGGGATGATGATCAAGAGCGTAATATTAAATGCAAGGATTGTTTGAGAACATTTCTTACTTTTTCATGCTATCGCACCCATAGGATGGAAGAGAATGGTAGGGCCGTATGTTAATACGTGAAGCTTTGCCCAAAGTGTGGAGTTAAATTGATTCTCGTCGTAGAAAAACTGAGCACGTTTGTGGGGAACGTTTTTGTAATAGATGTCTGACGCATGTTTAACCGACGCAATTCTGTTTCGTAAAGAAGTTACAGATGAAACCTATTAAAAATTTCTTGTATGTTGGTTTCGATGTAGAAATCCAGATACTAGAAAAGAATGAAAAAGGAGGAAGTGAGCATCGTGCAAACTTAATTTGTGCTTCTCACCGCTGTTATGAATGTAAGGACAAGGAAGTGGAGTTTTAAATGTATTGTATGTGGCAATGCAGAAGCTGATAGAAACTTTGTTTTATGACATGCACGCATTTATCATCCAAGACTCTATTCAAGGTCCAAAATTTGAGAGTGGTGGGAATTGCACACAATTGTTCCCGTTTTGATACTTTACTAGTAGCAAGGGATCTTATCGAAAAACAACACTATTCCACTAACATTATCGCACAAGGACAAAAATTATACAATAATCGGTCGCGAATATTTCTTTTAAGGACAGCTTTTTGCTTTCAGTGGAAAAGTTATCAAAATTGCCAAAAAAACGTGGGCTTCCAAGACGGGCTTAAGAAGGGCGACTTCCCATTATCATTTAATACCAAAGATAAAGAGAATGATGATGGACCATGGCCTATCACCAATTTTTGATAACCTTTATCCCAAATCCAAGGAAGAAAAGGACGCTCTTCGTGAGTGGTACGCTACAGTGTAAAATTCGACGTTCATAATGCAGAAAGAAATGCTCGAGTATTGCAAGAACTATGTATTCATTCTCACACAAGCTGTGATTAAGTTTTCGAATCTTATCGAAGAGAAAACAGGTTGTATTCAATGTTTTTTCGAGACATGCACAATTGCAGCTTGTCCAATGCAATGTTTAAGTTTTTTATACCTACCAGAGAATACCATCCGCGTTCCAATACGGTAATCATTTGAGCAAAAAGTCATTACAGTGGATGAAGTATTTGGAGTCTCTTGATCTAAATGTTAGTATTCGAACCGTTGCTAATGGAGGCGAAGTACCATTTGGTAGATATAAATTGGATGGTTATTACGAGAATAATAGTAAAGCGTATGAGTACTATGGATGCTATTGGTATGGTCATACCTGTATTCAGCAGCTTCGTCATTATCCTTTGAATGGCGAACAACGAATGATGTTGCAAAACATGTATGAGCCAAGAAAGATTCGAAAAGAATATTTAGAAAAATGTGGATTAAAAGTTATTCAAATCTGGGAATGTCAGTGAAATGAGAAAGTACGAAATTCCCCTCATATTCAATATTTCATTAAAACACAATATTTTGAAATCTAAGGTTTTCTTATTTCTAAGGAAAGTTTTAAGGGAGGGAGAAATGAATGTTTTCGTTCATTGTATGAATACAAAGATGATGAGTCCATCCGCTACGTAGAAATCACTTCTCTATCCATGGGTAATGTCAAGGAAGCCTCTTCCTACTGGCAAGGATATTATTGAAAGAGAGAAACATATCCCCAAGCCAGAGGATATCCACGATGTATTCTAAAAGGTTTTAGCTCCACAGAATTTAGACATTCCCATTCTTCCATACAATGCAAACAAACGTCTGGTGTTTGGCTTTGTTTGGCTCTGTAGGTTTTGTAGCATTTGTATGGAACCTATGGAGAAAGGGTAATGTAATCATGATGAGGGACAACGGAGCTTCATCGGGATATTTTGCACTCCAGAATTACATATAACTATTAAAAAGGGCTATAAAGTCCTTAAAACGTATGAAATGTGGGAGTTTAAAATGACTGAGGGAGTTCTCAAGGACTATGTAAAAAAATTCCTGAAAATGAAGCAGGAAGCTACTGGCTTTCCTTCTGAATGTAAGACTGAGAAGCAAAAAGAGTCTTACATTCGAGATTATGCTGAACGTGAAGGAATAACGCTCAAGTATGATAAAATTAGTTATAATCCTGGACTAAGGTATATGGCTAAACTATTTTTAATTTCTCTGTTTGGGAAGTGGGGGCAGAGAATTGATTTACCTCAGACCAGGGTTGTATCTGATGCCAACTCATTTTTAGCAATCATTAGAGCGCAACATTTACAAGTTCAATGCGTTGTTCCTATTGGGCATAGCAAGCACATAGTGACATATAAAAACTGTTAGAATGTAAATAGACCTCATACCTTCTCTAAGCCCATTTTAGCTGCTTTTATATCATCCTGGGCCAGACGTAGACTATATGAATTAATGGAGGATGTTGGAACTGAATTTCTACTATTGTGTCGTCGGGTTGTGACCGAAAAATTTGTTTTTAAGGAAAAGGAACTGAGGTAAGATGAAGAAAAGTTTAAGCATACTTCTAAGATTAGGGGCATTACGTTAGATGAACGAGCGCGAAAAGCTATTGATTTTGATCATTTTTATAATTTAGTGAAGGAAGAATATGAAAAGAAAATTGTAAGTAACCCAAATACGATCAGAAGGTTACCTGAGTACAAAATTGTAAGCAGACCTGAAGATAAGACTAATAAATAGTAAAAAAAGGGAAAATTAAAACATGTAAATGATAAGGATGACTTTGACACACTGTCTTACGGTTTTAAACGACGGAAAACGTAATGGTTGACTCCTTTTCAGGTGTGTGTGTGTGTGTGTGTGTCCCCTCAGGATGATACAATAGGAAATATTTTCAAAAAATTGTGTCATTTCATATTAAGATGCTGCTCTTTCAGCACCCTTGTACTATGATAATCAGCGCGCCATCCCTTTCAGGAAAAACTACATTTGTTAGAAAATTACTACACCATAGGGATAAAAAGTTCACTACCCGCTTCAAAGAAATTGTTTGGTGCTATGGTGCGGTAGTACCAAATCTTCCATCATCTCTTTCTAATATTCGATTTGATAAAATAATACCAGATATGAATAATTTTAAAATTCAGTCCAACTCTTAAATTATTTTAGATGATTTAATGAATGAAACAAATGGAGACGTTAATAATTTGTTCACAAAAAATGTTCATCATAAAAATTTATCAGTTATCTTTATATTTCAAAGCTGTCTTCCTAAAGGGAAACATGCACGAGACACTTTTTAAGTGTTCACTATATCGTAATTTTTAACATCCAAGTGATAAATTACAAATTCAGTATTTAGCACGTCAAATTATGCCTCATCATAGCAAAGGTGTTGTAGAGATTTTTGAAAAAGCCACATTCATATTTACTTTTTAATTTAACACAAAAAATCCACGATGCTTTGTGAATTAGAACAAACATTTTTCCAGATGAAACAATGTATGTGTACATATATGAAAAGCATGCGAATACTCTAATTTCTCTTTAGTCTTTATTAAGATATCAAACCTAAAACAGCATTACAATGAGCTCTGTGGTCTTTGGAAGTGTAAGAGGAAAAGCATAAAATATTACTTCAACATGAATCTGGTAACTTAATATGTACTGTTGATCAACTTGGTAAAAACCTTTTAAAGCGTAACATAAAACTCTCTCATCATCAGAAACAAAGACTACGTCGTCATAAAAAGTTACATACTCTCTCTCTCTTTCTAAAGCGTTCAAGTATAAAAGTAAACGTAAACCATTAATGCAAAAGGGTGCAACAATATTACCTTTACTAGTAGGACCTGTTTCAAGTGCTGTGGGTTTAACTTTATTTACAAGTTAACATGTCTCACTCACAATTTCAAAGAATGATACCTATCCCTGAAGATGCTTCTAGTCAACTGGTTTCTTCAATAAAATCTAGCGTTTCTCATCAAGAACGTGTAGATCACGAAATGTCTGATATTTTAAATCGTACTGATCTTTCGATAGAACAGAAATTGAAATTATATCAACAAGCATTACATCGATACTTGGATCATACTCCCTCAGCTCAAAAGCCTATAGCAATACCCCTGTTTGATAAGGAAGGAACTAGTACTAAATCACTACCTTTATTTTTAAAATTTTAGAATCAAGACCGAAAATGTTAGTGGGAAAACCGTTAACGTTAATAAATCTATTCCTCAGTACAAATCGTATCAGTTGGGATCAGAGTGGTGCAGTAAGCGTTGATAATAACGTACTCTGAGGATAGTATATTATTGATCTCATAAATGACGTTATTCGAAAACGCACGTCAAAACATCCTGTAGGATTGGATGTTTTTAAGTCATTTCTTCAAGATATTAATATCTCTAATCAGTTAATCAACTTTCAATTTGGTGCTGGTGCTGTTAGTAGTATTGTTTGTTTCATTTCTCAAAATATAAAGAAGCAGTGAACAAAAATATTGTTTGCGGAAAGAAAAGAGTAGTAAACGTAAGAAAAATAATCATTTTAAAAATACTTTTAAAAATTATAAACACTACAAGTTTTAAGTATGTCACTGTCAAAGTTGTATTCTACATGTTCAGATCCAACATCTCTCGGAAGTATTTCTAAAATACAATGAAAGACAGGTTTACAAAGAAAGAAAATTAAAAACTGGTTAGCTTTACATTACATGCCCGTGTTCGTAAAAAATTTTCACGGATTCAATATTATCTAGGCGGTCCAAATGAATTATTGCAAATGGATTTAGCAGATATGCAAAACGTAGCAACATATAATGATGGCTATGAATATGTTTATGTTGTGTTGATGCATTTACTGGATTTGCAACTTGTATTCCGGTAAAAAATAAAACAGGTCCAGTTATGGCTAGAGCAATAGAAAGTACTTTAAGTAGGTTTCGTACGCCTCTACTACATTGTCAAACTGATTTAGGAACGGAATTTTATAATCAACATCTAAAACGTGTTTTCGAAAAGTATCATATAATCATTTTAATGTACATTCTGAAATGAAGGCTGCAATCATAGAAGGGTTTATTCGAACTTTAAAAGAAAAAACTTACAAGTATTTTACTTCTGAAAACACTGATCGATATATTAATGTTCTTGACGATCTTGTAAATACATTCATCCACAATTAAAATTGCTCCTATAGACGCTAATGAAGAAAATACAATTCAAGTATGGGAAACATTATATGGAAAACGAAAACGTGTTCAAAATAAATGTAAATTTCAAAATGATGATTATGTTCGTATTAGTAAATATAAAAATAAATTAGAAAAGGGGATACTTACCAAAATGGTCTCCGGAAATATTTATTATAGATCGTTGTATTCAAACTACACCGCTAACTAAAATTCAGAGATTGGAAGATCCCCATCAAAGGAATCTTTTATACAGAAGAATTGCAAGCGAAAGTTGTGGGGGAAAATAAAGCATTTTTAATTGAAAAGGTAATAAAACGTAGAAAGGTTGGATATATGTGAAATGGTTAGGATATCCCCTAGTATGAATTCATGGGTTAAACAGAAATCTGTTCAGTCATCATGATGATGTCTTCTGAGCAACAAGATGAATTTTACATCACATTACCATCAAATGTGGGTAATAATATTTTTGAAAATAAGACTTCATCCTATACCACAAAATTATGCCAACCCTTTCACTTACAAGGCAATTGGGTGGTAGGCTTAAGTAGTGTTTGCGTACCATGGAGTTTTTATAATATTCGATAAGAAGAACAAGTAGTTGTTCACATTAATAGTAAAAGTGAATTACGTTACGAAGTTAATATTTATCCTGGATATTATGATTCAATTTCAAATATTGTTTCATTACTCCCTCTTATCACAAAACATACTAAACCAAATCAAGGAAATCTATTTTAGAAAACCTACAACTTGATCGAGTATTACAAATTAGTATTGAGAATAAAAAAATTCAAGCAGAAAATGATGATACTTCCGTAATAATTGAAAATTTTGAAAAGGAAGGTCATGCTGATCCTATTGAAAAAGATAATATATTTTCATTTTACTATGATAAAGATAAAAATCAACTTTCCATGAAATATAAACGAGATCACAGAAAACAGTATGTTGTGGGAACGACTAGTTGTTTACAAAATTTGTTAGGATTCTCGAATAATTCATATGTACAAATAGCTGGGGTACATTTTCAACCGAAATCAGAAAAACGAAAACCTATGTTTATCAATGTTAGTGCACCATTTGAATGTAACCTCGATTATAATATTCCTTCTGAAATTAATGTTTGTCTTGACATTGTAAAAGATCAACCTATTCTTGGTAAACTCCTTCGCAAAATTAGTATCTTTGAATATCAATATGTTAAAATGCTTTCTTTTGTATTTGATCGTCCACACTACGTAAAAGTAGAAAAAGAATATTTTGATATTCTACATGTTGACTTAAAAGATAAACAGGGAGAAAACTTGCCATTTCAATTTGGTACTTCGAACATTACACTTCACTTTAAGCGGAAGAAATGTTTTCGGAAAGTACGGATGATAGTTTTTACATTACACTTAGTTCGACTGCTAGTACAAACACATATAACAATAATCATCCATCACATTTTTTAAATATCTTGAATCATCGTATTCATCTTAATAATTCATTGCGGATGGTAGTACTTAGTGAAATTCATATCTCCTTAACTTGCTATAATGTAATTGAAGGTCAAAATATGAAACAATTGATGGCGATAACGTAAAATATAAAATATCGCCAGGATATTCCTCTTCTATACAGTCATTGTTAGAGGTTATGAATAAAATCACTCCAACCTTAATTTACTTTGATTTTTCAAATACTGTTATTATTAAAACGGATGCAAACATTAAACAACTTTATCTTTCAATCATACTTGCTTTACAATTAGGTTTCGAACCTGGTATTAATCTATTAACATCAAAACGGACACAAAAACAGCCTTACATTGACATTGGGTATCCACACCAAGTATTTGTATACACTGACCTTATACAACCTGAATTTGTTGGTGATACAAAGCACCCTTACTACTTATTGTAGCCATGTCTGTTACTAATCACGGTAAAGTACAGACAATAACATTTCAGAATATACATTATTTTCCTTTAAGTAAACTTTCATTTGACACAATTGAAATACTACTAAAGGGTCATGGAGGACGAAATATCTTATTCACATCAGTGATATCGACTATAGCACTTCACTTTCAACAACACTCGTGAAAATGAAAGTTCCAATTCATGGTAGAGGCATCCCTTATTTTACTGGACCAGTTTATCAGCGTGGACATGGATTAGAAGGATTATTTCGAGGTCTCTTTCGATTCGCTATGCCACTTATTAAACAAGGAGCTAAAGCAGTTAGTCGACAAGCATTACAAACATGAATGGAAGTTGCAGAAGATGTATTAGAAAATCGTCCATTTAAAGAATCAGTTAAAGTAGAGATCATCAGGCGGGTTCATCTTGAAGAACAAAAGCGGAAAATAAAACTAATCAGTGGCTTAGTTGTAGTGGTAGAATAGTTCATCTTATTAGAGCGGAAAGAAGTGCCACTGAGCGGAAAGAAGTGCCTTTTAGAGCGAATTTTGCAATCGAAAAGAGTGGTTCTCAGCCAGAGGCTCACGCTTTGATCTTTCTAATTGAGATTCCGGTGCTTTATGGATGTAATTTATTCTTCAAACTTAAAAAGCCGATTTCTCATCATTTTAGAGTGGTGTTGAAAGCATCATGCGTACTAGTCAAGTTTGTTCACGGAATTTGTTGCCGAGAAGGTTATCGTAGAACCCTTCTGTGAAATTACGGTAATTGTGTTTAGTTAGAAAGATAACTTGATAACTTCTCTCAATGAAAAAGCATACCAGAAGACGTCAGGAACAAGATATATAATAGAAATCTTTAAACACTGACCTCAATTAAGTACCTGACGATCCTTTCGAGGACGTTCCCTCTCAGTTGGTAGTCTACAGATAAGGCTTTGGTTTGCTGGCCGGAAGGTAGCGTGTTCAAATTCCACTGAAGTTAAGTTATCATCTTTTTACTATCTTTTCATTCATAAGAACGTAATATTTCTTCGTTACTACTTACGAATAAATACTCCATTTTGCTTCTTTTTATATTTTCAACATTTTGCGCCTTTTTAATGCTCAAAAGATGAACAATTTATCTGAATAGATTAAAATTCATCTAAAAAGATTACGTTCCCATCGTCAAGAATTACCATAAATTCCATCTTTTTTCGAGCGGAAATTTCTAATCTTTTCTCCGATGGAAATTCGCTCTAAAGAGCGGTTCATCTTTTTGCTCTCAAAATTGCAGTGGGCAGAAAGTGCTATTGAGCATAATAGCCATTTTTAAGAAACGAAGAAAATAATTGGTTTTAAACAATGTAAACACATCGCATTCATTGTAGTTCATGATATTGTTATTGACCGAGGTTTAGTGTCTGAAGGACACAGATTGTGATTCTAGAGTATTTATTCTCATCGAAAGGATTGTTCTGTGGGAAACGAGCTGTGTATGACTAGTAAGTGTGCTAATGTTTATAAAAGTATAATCACGGATGGACTTTAGATGTCCCACCAAGTTTGCAATAAAGCTGTTTATATAGCATTGAAGTTATTGAGTTTGTTTTACTGTGGCTTACTTTTACCATAGCACACCAAGTTTTTTACTTATACTGCACTGGCGTAGCCGACAAAGGAAACCACAGAACAATGTTGTCTTTGATAGCTGATAGAAGAATTAATGAACAGCAACATTATGCTTTCTATTCATATTTTGATAGATATTCTTCTATTTCTGGAATGATTTTATAATTATTTTTTGGAAGTCAAATATATTTTGAAGACCACAGAAGCACAATGCAGAATGTACGTCACGAATGGGCTACATATAGGAAGCATAATATTGGAACTGTTCCAGATTGTTCAAAGTAAAATGAGACGATTTCCTGGGAGAGTCATAGAAGGATCATCGCGACGAATCGAAGTAGCGATCTGACGAGAATGTACGAGTACACTAGGAGATGGAAGTGTAGCGGATTCATCACGGGATTGGGGCTGTCCGAGCATATGTAGATGAATGATACAGACGTGATATCCAGCAAGATACTTTCACTCAAGAGCGCCGATCCCGGGGGGGGCTTTGGGGGCCATGCTCCCCAAAGTTGAAGTGGGCCCTCTAATGGGGGGGGCAAATAATAAGGTGAAGTCAGTTCTCCTATTTCTACAGTACATGGTCATTCGTTTTCCCCTTCTACTAAGCTAATATCCCTTTGGATAATCTATTTCATTGATAAATTCCTCCCTGAAACTTGTGTGCTACAGTACTTATATAAATTACATCACGTATAATACCCCCTCGACTAGCTAAGGGAGTTAATTCGTGCATTGCTTGTGTTGTTTCTGGAGTTTCGTGCATAACATTCATAAAGATCATTTAGTAAAAAAAGAAAAGAAAGAATGAAAGAAAAAATGACAACATATTTTCTGTTGATTATCCCTCGGAACGCCGAGATCGGGAAGATCGGGTCAAAAATGACCCATACAGTCAATCAAAATAATATTTTTTTCTATTCGTCATTAATTGGAAGAGTGAAATTCTGTGTACTGCGCATACTGTCAGCAATGTAATTGCTTCATTTGCAAGAATCAGAATACAACAGATGCGGTGTGCTTTACATGTGAGAGTGAAAGAGGAAGGTAGTTTGATTCTGATAGTTTTATATGTCGTACTTTATATGTATAAATAAGTAAGAGACTCATGGTACCTTTATTTTTATGCAGCCATGACAACGATTACAAGGTTAATATGATGTATTAGTTTTTTTCTGTATGTTTCATTATTTTGTAGTATCTACTTGAACAAATAAAACAATAAATAAATACAATACAATGCAATAAATACTATACAATGAATACACTCATACACTAAAATACCTTGATTTTGAACAAGTACTTTATTTCATACGAAAAATACACATGCTTCGAAAATGACTGATCTTGACGTTCCGTGAAATAAATTATCTTGGCGTTCCGAGGGTTAAGGATCATTCATCGTGATTTTGTCATATATAAACATAATTTAAGAAAAAGAAATATATACAAGAAAAATAAGCGACAAGAAGAACTCACACAAAAGTAGGAGTAGACTTGCACTTGGAAATATATCCTTCAAACTGCTGTTTGGATGCAATTATTGTTTGCCGTTGATACCGTAATTTTGAGTTTCTAATACAACTTATAGATAGGGAAACTATATACAGCGGGAAAAAAAAGTATTTGGACAAGTTCGACAAAGACGAAATCAGACTATCACACGTAAAACATGGACCATTTCGAAATCTCTTGCTCTTTTATGATAATTTTGATACTTTACATAGAATACTTAAGAAATAACTACCACTCGGTACACCTGGAAG
>JAGDQP010031052.1:0-22176 GCA_022664845.1 Lepisma saccharinum | reverse complement strand
GTATCCTTATACCATATGGCACTGGTTAGGTGTGTATTGGAAGCATCCATAGAGTAATTAAGTTAGGTTTTCAGGTAAGCATGGTAAGGATACGTTCCCGACGAGGATGAAATGACCTTTTTATTTAAGGCATTATCGACTTGTGCAAACAGTGAACGAAGGAAATCATTAACTGGTGCAACAATATCACCGGCAACAGCAGGTGGTCCTATCGCAACCACAGCTAGATTTCCTCCGTTAGTAGTCTCAATTTTACATTTTAGGTAGAGGTAAGGGTATGCGGGGTGAATATACTCGGATGTGTCTCCAGAAATAATAATCTCAATGGGACCGTCGGAGGCGAGTGTTGATCTAGGTCGATATTCAACCAGTCGTGATGATTACTTCACTCCTTACTACCCAGTGTAAGGAACGACATGGTAATTAACTAAAAATATCACGAGGTGTAGTACTTGTACGTTTACGTCGCTTTACTGGTGGACCACTACATCTCCGCGCTCGTCGCTTGCATGACCGTCGTCTACCACTTCCGGTAAGCAACTGAATTAGATAAGATAGATAGATAAAATGAATTGTATGGGCTGTAACAGCACAACAACTGAATTAGTTTCGTCTCAGCCTTTGTCTTTAAAGCCGATCCCGCTTAACGCTCCCGTGAATTTTCAGGTCGATTTTCTAACATATATCCAGCAACTTGGATTCCTGTCTGTAGTGCTTGTCGTCCAATGGCCTTTTCACCCTGTTCAATGAATGTCATTGAAAATCGAAACAGACCTCGGAATAAACGTCCGATACCATGTCCACGTTGGTACACGGGTCCTGCAAAAAATGTGGTCCGCGATGTACAGCGACTTTCATTTTGAGAGACGGTATCACCGTCAACGTTCCGGATGCAAATGGCAGATTATGTTTGCCATGGGTTTTTAGTAGGATTTCAATCATACCGAAACTTAGTTTTGCTAACGGAAAGTAATGCATGTTTTCGAATGTAATGGTTTGCACTTTCCTATGATTCGTATCGCTCATAGCTACAATGAGCAGTAAAGAAGCTTTAGTATCGCCCACGTATTGAGGTTGAATAAAATACGTATACAAAAACACTTGTTGTAGATACCCGATACTTATATAGGGTTTTTTTGTATGGTTCCTGCCTTTAGAATGTTAACGGTAATTTCGAATCCTAATTGCAGCACTAACATGGGTGAAAAAAATATAACTTGAATATAATCAGTCGTTGTCACCTGTATCATATTCCAATAGATAAATTGTATCCACATGGTGATTGCATTCATTTTACCCGGCAATATTGGATGATGGCATAATATCTCGCTGTGATACCTTGGTGCCATCTTTTATGCCAAACCAGTAAATATTTTCACCGTCTATAACATTTTGACACGTAAATGGAATATGAATTCCCCTAAGTCCAACCGCGCACGATGCGTCATTCAGGCGCGTGTGGTGATTTAGAATATTGCGGAAATGGGTGGGAGCATTTTTCGTAAGTGTACTTGCATTTGAACTTCGTGTAATGTAAAAACCTTCTTCGGTACTTTCTGATATCATGCTGACGGTTTGCGTTTAAAATGAAGTGTAATGCTTGAAGTTCCAAATTGAAATGGCATTTTTTGTTCACGTTGTTGCTTTTATGCCTACATGCAGTGTATCAAAATATTTCTTCTTCACTTTGAGTGTGGTCGATTAAACGTATACGATTGGATTTGCCCGTACTGGTACGCGTGCACACTGATTTCCCGAAGTACCTTACCCATATTCAGTTGCATCTTGACTATTTCAAGACATACGTTAATCTCGGAGGGGATATAATCGAGATTACGTGAATATGAGCGGTAATAGTTACAATCAGTGGACGTTTGCGATGACTATATGGAAGATATTGAATCCTATGATTGTCCAAGTATGGATCTCTACTAAAGCCAAGAAGGTTTAATAGTCCCGTCTTCATTCCGATGACATAATGTAGTTTTGGATATCGCCTATATTTAATAAATATCCGATTCAGTGTATAATCATAATGTAACGTATGAGAATCATCGATAGCATCTTCAATGTCCATGTCCGATATGAGTGGATCATCACCGACATGGTCCGCTTCATGTTAATCGGAGGTACCTAGTTGCGCCTCTACTTGTTTATTAGTTACGCTTACCTTAAGTAACTCTGCAAGGGCTAGCCGTAGGCGTTGCTTTTCATCCTCCTTTTCCTTCGCTTCTTTCAGGGCCTGGGCGCGTTCCTGTACCCTTAGCGTTTGTGGAATACTTTCCAGCAATGTAGGTACGGAATCATAGTACCCGGGTGGAATTTTAATATTATATTGTGTTTTCTTTTTTCCTTCTGTCTGAATACTGATTTCCTCTTCTTGAATGAGATTATAAAATCTCCACGGGATACGTACACTGGTAAGGCCTACCACCCATTCTCCGGTTGAATGCACAGGTTGTACGAGTGTGGTTCTATATGATGCTGTGGTATTATTATTAAATTCGTGTGCACTTGCACTAGACAGTAGGGTAACAAAAATCATCTGCTTGCACGGAAGATGTCATGCTGCTAAATGAATGTTTGTCTCCATACCCAACTATTCATACTTGGCGAATAACATAACCATTTCACATTAAACCATCCCTTTCTTCGTTTTCACACTTTTTCAGTTAGGTACGTAGTTTGTTTTCCTACAACCACCTTTTGGAGTTCCTGACTGTTGAAAGTTCCTTGATGGGATCACCATTCCAGTCTATGATTTTATATGTTACCGGTGTACTTTTAATGCATTTATCTACAGTAAAGATTTCACGCGACCATTTGAGTACCTATTCTTTTTGCAGTTTCTACTTATATTTACTTACATGTGAGTATAATTTTCATATTGGTTTTCGTTTTCTACCTTAGACCGTGTGTCACACCTCATTCACATTGGAATCGTTGATGTCACTAGGTGCCATTTTAATTGTGGAATGTAAGGTAAGACTATAACTATGTACAAGATCGTTTAGTATGTCAATGTACCGGTACGTATTTTCTGCTGTAAAGTATTTGCATATTTTTTTCTTTCAATGTACGGGTAAAACGTTCCACAAGTGTCGCTTTCATTTCGGAATGTACACTGTAGTGATTAACGTCATACTTGTCAAATACACGTTTTACGTGTTAATTATAAAATTTCGTAGCCAAATCTGTTTGATAATGTGCTAATGGTAAATGTAGTGTTTTAAAAATGGATGTAATGGCTTCCGCTACTACGGGTCCCGTTTATTCTTGACAGGATTACAGGTCGCTTACCGTGAAAACACTTCGATCGAACATAATATGTACGTGTACCCATCATTATACTTTGCCACATTCTGCATATCCGCTAAATCCATTTGCAGTAATTCATATGGTCCACTCACATAATATTGTTTTCGTGGAAAGATTTTACATTCGGGTACATGTAATGTATATGCATCTTGTGATGCTAAACATTTCTTGCTAGTTGTTTTCGACGTACTGGTTTTCCGTCTGAGTTTTGCTATACTTCCGAGAGATACTGGATCCGTATAGGTATAATACACTTTCGATAACGACATGGTTACATTTATGAAATATAAAATTCCTAAAGATGTTATTCCGTTTCTTTACCTTTGCCTTCTTTACCTTATGAATGTTAAGCTTTTTTCTTTGCACCACCTTTAGAATGTGCACTGCACAAGCCCCAAATTGAAAACTGTCCAGATCTTTAGGTATAATAAATTCCTGCAGGAAATGCTTGAATCCTTAAACTCTTGAAAAGCGATTGGATGTCGGGGTGTACGTTACCTCACCACTTCATTGACATGATTAATAATATTTGACCCGGGAACCTTATTTCGATCTATGCTTTCCACACCTATCGAATCCCAACTGATTCGTTTGGATACCTGCATTAGGTTTAATAATACTACTATTTTTCAACTAAGTGTTTTTGGAACAGAATCGAGAATCAACTGAAATAATGGGTTTGAGGATGCTGTACCTGCAGACGGGTCGGAATTCAGTAGAGATAAGGCGATAGGTTTATTTGTTTGTGGGGTATGATGCAAGTACCTGTGCAATGCTAGCTGATACATTTTCCATTTTTCCTGTGGTGTAAGATCAGTACGTTGTAATATACCTTGCATTTCATGATCTAATCGTGCTTGATGCGATTCGGTGGATTTTACGGTTGATACCATCTGTGCTGTTGCCTGCTTGGGAACCAAGATATTTTTTGAATTCCGATATTGCCATGTTAGTTGTGAAAGAAACTCACAGCAACTCTCATAATTGAAGCTAGTAGTAAATGTACTAATGCGCCATCTTTCTGTAACAGTAAACTTCGAAGTCGTTTTATACTCGACCGTGCAATGGACAACGCACATAGCGTCTTCTTATGCCAGCGGAGTCGTTGCTTCTGACGCGGAGACAAGTGAATGTTGTTATTTATTGTGTTTATTGCCACCTGGGCTATGGTACGTATAAGCCCTCCGGATGCTTTTTGTAGCCCTCCGGATGCATCTGCAAAGGGCACGGAGTTCACTACGGTAATGCTTTAGGGTTGACATCCTAATGTCGACTGATCGTAGTGGGGGTATGCATATCTTTTACATGCGCGTATACATGCATGGCTACATCCGAAAATATATTTGTACGTAGTCGTAATGCATCTGGCGTTTGCTGCGTTAAATCAAACATGAGGTATATGTTTTTTCAGTGGCTTGTTCAAATACTTCTACAACACCCTTACTATGTCTAGGCATAATGTACCTTGTAAGATATTAGATCTGTAATTTATCACGTGGGTTTTTGGACCCAACAAGATAATGCGCATTTAAGGAGATCTCATGTACATTATTACCTTTGAGAATATGTTTTGCGCAATAAAGATGATGGTTAAGCTTTTATGATGCGATTATTTTGAAAAAGAGATCTGCAGTGCCCCGGTTTGTTTCACTCATTAGATCGTCGATGATAATTGTATTGAATGTCGAAAGTATCTATATTAGGAATCCTATGGTAGAATTTAATATTGGAAACTTTTATGTTTGGTACTGCTCCTCCGTAGGATTTCATTAAATTTTACTGTAAACATTTTATCTTTATATTTGAGCAATTTGTTTATAAAGCAGGTTTTACCAGCCCTGGACAGGTCTACAATGATTACCGTTGTTGTGTGTTGTGGTGGCAACATGTCGCTTTCTACTAACGAATTGCAATATTATATACCCGTTTTATACCATCATGGTTACGATGAAGACTACCTAACTACTCATCCATACGTATCTACATGTTCCGTAAGTTAACTATGTACACACACATGGCTATCCTTAGTCACGTATGTACCCCTAATAGGGTAAAGTCTTGTAGTCCGCTATAGTCACGTCCCGTATGACAAGTCGAAGTTTACTTTCGGTCATGTTGTGTGTCCCACTCTGTTCTAGAAATAATGACAAACTCTGGCTTACTCCGAAGATTATTCGGGTAAAAGACAATTTTGCGTTCAGTTTTTCAGTAATCAAATTGTAAAAGTGTTGAAAATCAATTTCCTGTCTTGTGAGAAAGTTTAGGGTTATACCCCGAATTTTCAAAATTTCCTTAGCTTCCCCGGTTGCTAAATTGAGTATCATATACGAGTAAATTTTAGGCCCCAACTCAATAAGCTAGTATATTTCCCACTCATTTGGGATTTCTTCGGCTTCAATGAGTTCATACAATCTTAATCGTGCCCATGATGATATAAATGCAGATATAGTCACGTTGGAAAATTTGAGAAGCGTGATTTCTTTCTCCACGTCTTTGTATATAACAACCAGGATGTCGCCCCGACCGGTACCACGGTGCTAACCTCATTTTGAGGTGCTAGTAGCAAGTTTAATAATGTCTGGCTGTCTTTTACAATTTTCGTCTGAGGTAGATCAATGCGCTCTCCAAATTTGCGGAATAATTAGGTTAGGATTATTTTAGATATCCACCTCAGACCGGGATTATAGGCAATGTTCTCGTATTGCATACGGATATCTTCATGGTCTTCGTACTGACGTATGTATTCCCGTTTTGCTTCTTCCGTATCGCACTCTGGGGGAAAGCACAGAACGGACTTTGGAGGTGAGACGACGTACTTTGAAAGGAAACCAGTTTTCGTGAGGATTCGTTGACGACATCGAGTAGCTTTTCCGTTTCCCTTTTGCACGTCAACCCACGGTAGCTTTATCACCACATGGTCGAACAGGAATGCCTCATTCGAACTAAGTACGTTTTCAATGGCTGATAACATTACATCTGGGTTGAGTTCATACCGTTTTCACCAGCCTACGTACATCGGGCGATTCAGGGTAGATGTACTCTCGATCGTTAAAGCAATGTGCGCCTCTGGTGGAACACCGGAAATGATATTAGCTAACGCGAATGAAAAGAGCTCATTTACATATACATCCACGTCGACCACATTGGCCCCTTCAAGATAAATTTCAATATATCTTCATTTCCTTCTGAAATTAGGGTACCTACGACGTTGTCGTGAGATTATTTTAAAATTACCATTTGATTGTGTTCCCGTACCATGAATATTGCCGGCTGGTATGAACGTTTCCAATTCGGGGCACGGCAAGCCTTTCTTTTTGTGCTTTGCCTCTATTACACGCTCTTCAGTATTAAAGGGATGCCTTGAGGGGCCTGGTTGCACGTTAATATTATTTGGCCCGTCATAGCGCAGGGCGTCTTTCTGTTCGTTGTTGTGGCATGCACCAACTTGATTTCCTCTATCCGTATTGATATTCACAACAGGAGTAGATTTCCTATAGCCATGGACCTACAGGGGACCTTTTCCTCTTATGTTGGATTCAGCGGTATACTCTCCCTCACATCCGCATTGGGCTGTGGACCCCCTACGCTACGAAGCATATCTTTCTCCATATACAGAACCTCATACAGCATACGACGTTCTTTCTCCACCCTTTGCAGTTCCGTCTTTAGTTCGTTTTTATGATCTCTTCCTCACACCACCTCTTCTCATTCTTCATCTAGATTACCACTTTATCTGCAATTGCAGGAATAAGATCGTCAATGGGCGGTTCCAACAACACATCCATTTGTTGATGCTGTACGGATGCACTACCTTGTTTTACCCAAACTGGAGGTGGTACACCCATACCGTACCTCAATGTAGGTGGTGGTGCAAACGTCAGTAACCATTCCCAAAACGCGTACGCTTCCCTTTTATCAAGGAGTTGATAAATGGGATTTCGATTAATCACCAATTTTATCCTCAAGACACAATTCGAAAAACTGACTGTGCCAGTCAAATAAAAGCTTCGAAATCTCGAGTACTAGTCCAAAACACGTCCAGCCAATTGGCATGCTCGTAATAGTTCGCATACGCGGTGCCAGCAATGGTATAGCAAATTTCATATAAACGCGCAGTATCCCAGTTACACATGTTCCGCCATGCGTTCATAACATCGTCCGTGGTTTGTGCGTACTTCCTCATAGGATTGCAAAAGTTGATCAATGAAATTCATGTTGTCTCGAATAAACGTAAGAACAAAACTTTCAGTTACACAGAAGCAAACTACACGTGCTTTCAACGTTAGTGATTGGTGTCTTCTCTATGGGCTCTCTATTATATGCAAACGGGTATTTGTTCATGTGGTATTTCAATAATCAATGTCATATTTTATTTTTCTGCTGGCTTTCAGTTGGATGTGCGACACAACTATATTCGTTTGGGGTGTACTGTTGTTGCTGTTTAGTGTATATTGCACTTTAATATATATGTATATCACTGGTAGTAGTTCATGCGGTGCTTAACCAATCGGTTTTATCTTACTACTTGCAATTTCATTCTTATTTTTCATTACGTTTCATTAGTGGGGCGTCCCACCTTTTTTCGTTAGGGCGTGGTACTCTACTATATTCGTTTCATGCGTACTGTTGCTACATTACACGTATTGATGCACTTTAATCTTATTGGTTTACACCTACTTCGATATCCTTTGACGTATGACACCCCCAACTTTTTCACAGCAGCACGGTGTTGTATTTTATAACCTGGAACAGATGGAAATCTTTAGTATATTATAACTATTTCTTGACATGGTTGGTAACATACGTTAGTTATTCTTACATATTTTCTACGTGTTCTGTGGGACTTCCCTAACTGTGTGTGTTATTAATTTAGGATACGTACGTTTCCAACGCTTTTCTTTTTTCGGTTTGTAAACATTCTGCCTGAGCCCGGTGTTTGTCAATAGCTGTCGTTTCTTTTTCCTTTTTTTTTCCTCCAAATGGAATCTGAAATGATACCAAACATTTTCCATTACCACTCTACTTCATTTATCATAGGGATGGAGAAGAATGACAGACCAAACAGGGAAGCAGAGGCAATTTATATAAAAGAAGGAGGACGGAGAAAGAAAGAAAAAAGGATGGAAAGCATGGATACCGAGACTATACGAGAAAAATCACACACAAATAGGAGATCTGAAACAACATCGCAGGACATGGAAGAAGAGGATACGGCTGAGGAAAAAAACGAGGAGTTAGCATGGAGAGGCGAGGGTAGAATGACGAGTTTTAATCCAAAGGAATTTTATGAAGATCTAAACAAGGGTTACATCCTATCGAGACTTGAGAAGCCGTTACTACTGACAGCAGTTTTTAGGATCATTGTAAGAAATATCCATTCAAATGGAAGAACAATAACGTTTCCGATAATCGAAGAAATTTACAGGATTAACCTAATGAAATAGCAACGGATCCACAGGAGCTATTGGACCTAGTAGACAAAGTGTTTGAAAGAAAAGATGAACCTTTTCAGCTAAATAACGTATACAGACGGTTCGTTATGGCACATAGGCGTACAGTATTTGTGCCAACAGAGATTTCCAGCATGCTACGTCCACCTAAGACAACCGTAAATGTTCAAATTTATCCAAGTTAACTTGGACAGATCACGCCTATCAGAATTAGGATACACTGTGGAAAAGAAAAGGTGGACGTGACATGCTTTCAAGGACCCTATATAAGTAACGAGAAGATACCGGGCATGCCGACAGACGCCGTGACACTTATACCAGAGGATCCGAGTCCAATGGTTGCTGTGGTAATCTTCAATAAGAGAATTAAAGCGTTGGTGGACTCAAAATACACATATAAGTGGATATAGATATTCAGCTCAAAACTGGGAAAACACCAAATAATTATTCTCGACCTCTCCTGCCAGTTCTCTATGCCGGCCAACATTTTTATTAATAAACTGGAACCAATTTTGGAAGGGTTTTATAGGCGAAATTTACTTACCTGATTTTAATGCTAAGTCCCCGCTCTGGAACTATCCTGGAACAGATGTAAATAGAGATAAATATGAGGACATAATTAACCAATACCAACTTGTATTCCATAATAAAGAAGATCAGCCACCGACATTCCAAGGCAGGGCACGGGCGGAGAGCTACATAGATATAACGATGACAAAATGTAACATATATAGGAATATACAGGAATGGAGTGTGTTGGAACAAGCAACGACGAGACAGCACGGCTTAATTAGCTTTTATATTAACTTTACATAAGACAATAATAACAACAACAGCGAACAAGAAGAATCCAATAAATTAAACTATAGTACGAAAAACTAAACTAGACTAAATTAGTGAACAAATTGGAACTATCTCAAATCGAACGGGATGTGGATCTGGATGACATTGCAGAGAAGATAGAGAAAGTTATGCAAAAAGCAATCGTAAGCGTGACGCCAAAAACGAATAAAACTAACAACAGGAAACCTTTCTGGACCCAAAATTCGATAAACTTTAAGGGAGACTAAATTCAAGCGTAAGAAGTTATAAAGCACCCAGGGACCACAAACTGAAAATATAAAGATTAAATAAATATCGACAAACGAAACAAGAATTTGGAAGAGAACTATCTGAAAATAAAAAGAAGAGTTGGGGAAAGTTCGTGGAAGAAAACCTATGTAAGGACATTTGGGGGTATGCCTTACAAGATAGTAATGCAAAAATGAAAACAGAAGGGGTAATGAATACATTAAAAAGACTATGGAACTTTTACAATGAATTGGCAACAAACCATGGAGCTAATAAAACTTTGGTAAACTTTATTTTTATATGGGCCAGTTTAGTAACTTTGGACTTCGGCCCGTCACGATTTGCCCTTAGCTGTTAAGTGTTAAAATCCACACCCATGCCCCTGCCGGGACTCGAACCCGGGACCGTTGAGTCGATAGCCTACCGCCGCAGACCGCTCGACCACCCGGCCGGCCAATGGAGCTAATCTTTACTAAATTATTTCTAGATGATAGCGAAGACAACGACAACGAAGAACACTCAAGAATCAGACAAGAAGTAAGGCAACCTCTAGAAGCAGGCGAAGAACAAAAACTACCAACTGTAACCAATGAAGAAGTAAAGGCCGCAATAAAGCCACTAAATGCTAACTTGGCACTGGGTCCAGACGGAATTAAAAAAGAAATCTACAAATCTTTAGGGGAATTTTGGGCGCCATATTTAGCAAAATTATACAATGAATACCTACGTCAAGAAAGATTCCCAGAAACATGGTAAAAAGCAAACATTATTATTTTGCACAAGGAACAGAATCAGTCGAAAACAAATCCCAAATCATACAGACCAATATGCTTACTTAACGTAATCAGCAAAATTTTTGAAAAAAGTATTAGTTAACAGACTTAATGATAAAAGAGAAAACCTAAAACACTGTAACCTACAATATGGCTTTCATCGGGGTAAATCCATTGATGACGAAATAAACGAGTTCTGCGAGGTAGTAAATAGATTAAAACAGGATAATTGCAAATACGATATGGGAGTCTTCTTTGACATTGCCGGCGCATTTGATAACGTGTGGTGGCCATCAGTATTAAGGGAATTGAAAACATTCGGATTCACCCAAACATCTGGAAAACAATAAAAAATACTTCGAAAACAGAACAATAGAAATAGATAAAGCTGATGGCATCGTGAGCAAGGCTCCGACGAAAGGATGCCCACAGGGCCCAGTGCTGGGGCCGATTGTGTGAGATGTGATGTTTCAGCCATGTCTGGAACTGATGAGCGGACTGGAAGAAGTAGAACGGGTCGTGAGATATGCGGACGATCTGGTGGTCGTAATAAAGAGCAAAAGCATGAATGATCTGCAAGATAAAGCAAATCATATTATTGTAAGAATGACATCGTGGTGCGAGAACAATAAACTATTAATATCAGCAGAAAAATAAAATATGTAGTATTTAAGGATAAACAACTTCAATAGTTGACCAATAATGAAGATAGAAGAGAAAACAATTAAACGAGAAAAAGAAATAAAGTATCTAGGTGTGCTACTCCATGAAAAGTTAAATTTTAGATCCCATGTGACAACAATAAAAAATAAAGTTATTAAAATATCACATAAAATTGTAAATATCGCTACCAACGACTATAGAATACCATTAAATATCATACGAATATCCGTGATGTCATAATTTGCTCCGTTGTTGGATATGCCGCCAGCGCCTGGTGCCACCGGACGGATGATATAAGACAAATACAAATTATCAACAGATCTCAAAGACAAATCTTACTCCGTCTTACATGAGCCTATAGAACCACTATGGTTGAGGCACCCCAGATGGCGACCATGCCCATGCCCATGCATCTTCAAATTAAATGAATGGGAGCCGAGTACTGGTTAAAGAAAGGAAGAGGAGATAAAATTATGGACATCTTACATCATCTAAGGCTAGTAGAGTGTTCAGCATGTTTCCGGACGTGGCAGAGAGGCCAAACATGAACCTAGAACTGTAAGGAGGTCTTTTGCATTTCGTTACTAGTCTTCCGCCCTACCATCAGAGACTGAAGGATTTAAAACTAGTTGGAGATAGTATGTGCCGCATCAGCGGCCTAATTGTTTCCCCGGACCACGTGGTCCTCAAATGCAGAGATACAGAAAAATTGATTAGAGGCCAAAGAGCCTTCCCGGGGGAGAGACCCGTCGCAAAGGTTCTGAGAAGACCAGAACTGGTGACAGTCCTCCGGGAGACAGCAGATAATGTGTCTGCATTTTATAGGAAAATATACCTGGTCGGGAGGGTCGTGTCGATCTGTAAAATATCTCATAAGTGTTACAACTATTGAAACATGACCGGACTGTGCAGGCAAACAGGCACGCGCGATGGGTTCAACCGTGACAACTGCGATGACCGCGATGGCAGAGAATCTGAAAGTACACACTCCAACGCCATAATGGTGAAAATTAAGTGAAGTACACTATAATACCAATCATCTGTTACTAAAAGTAGTAACTAATATATCGAGAAAGAAAATAACTACCTTCAAGAAAAATGGAAACATTATCATCAATAAGGAGTTGCCGGAGCTCCAGCAACAAAGAGTGCCTCGCCTGGAACTCCGGTGATTAGTGTGAAAGTCTAAGTGTGTATATGGTGGAGGGTACCAGGCTTGACGATAGTGATATATTTAGTGGAATAAACAACGAATTAACAAACAGACTAAAAGTTGCGGAAACTGCAACTAGAGGTGAAACTGTGCTTATCCTCGTGTGATGTGTGCGAGTGAATGTGTTTAAATGAAGAATATGTGGAGCAGAGAGGAATGAAGAGGAATGGAGAGTGCGGTGAACCGGTGAACCACCAGGAAGCAGGACTTTCCAAAAAATGAAGAAACGAAAATATTCTCTTCATCTCCCCCAATGTCTCAATAATGTGAACGAAGAAGAAGAAGAAGAAGAAGAAAGAAGGTCTACCCTGTGACAAGAGGAGGATTCAGCCCAGAGGAAAGACACAAAACCCAAGAAATGCAGAACCTAACCCTTTTATTCTAATTTCGTTACAGGGGAAGCAGAAGAAGAACCCAAACTCAAGTTTATGTTGTGGCGTCCTGTTTTTTGTCTTGTCTGTGTATTTATGTGCTGTATGTGTTTCGTATAAAAAGAAAATAAAGTAGGTAAGACTCCCTTCCATGTAAATGTTTCATCAGATTAGGAACATAGACCAGGAGAACATTCTGGATGCGTGGTCATAAGTCCATCCCGCAACACCAGCTGTCTCAACAGGTGGAACATAGGAAATTTTTGGAATGCCGGAAGTCTGTCTAATGCTCGAGTCGAGTCGTCGCTCGAACTCGACTCACTGTAACCTAGTCAAAGGGTGAGTCTCTCTGAGCAGCGACTCGGCTCGACTCGAGCATATAGTGAGCGCCGACTCGACTCGAGCACATAGTGAGCGCCGACTCGACTCGAACACATTGTGAGCGCCGACTCGACTCGAGCAGTTGTAACCACTGACTCGACTCGACTCGAGTAGGTACTGAGCATCGACTCGACTCGACTCGAGTAGAGCGAGTCGTTGACATCACTACTCTGGTCAGCTGTCCATTAGGCACACACCCTATATAACCTACATAAGCATTCTTTTGTCTTACTGCCTTAGCCTTGTGCAAGGGCGTTCTGCAGGATATCGTTCTCTGTTCTCATGGTAATCACCGCCTTTGTGTTGTTTATGTTTACTCCGCAATTTGTAAAACATCGGTCTGGTTGTTCAACATCATATCAGCTTGTCTACCGCGTGTTCTCACATGAATAAAGATATATATTTTTTCCTATCTTTCTCCTACTCCCGGAACTGGAATAATTTGTGTGGCTGTTGCTGATTCTCAATAACTACGGGGTTGGGGTTACTCCGTCTTCTCGTGTTTTCTTATTCAGATCGAGTCTCATGTATTGAATTCTTTTCACGTCTAGGATTATTCATGGCTTCGGTCGATATACCACTACTTAGCCACCGCCACCAATTTATCTTACCCCTTTCACACAAGAGCTGTCACAGCCACTTTTACTATGAATTTATACACAAACATCACGTCTATTGATTCGGCTCCTTTCATGTTCTGGATTATCATACCTAAGGCCCTAATAACAGTACTTCGCGTACCTCTTTGCTACCGACAGACATCTTCCGCATGAGCTGTCACGCGAGATGACAGCCATTATGTGTATCAATTTATACATATAAACTCTTACAGTCATCTTCTTTGTTCAGACTCTGATCGCATCTTCGCATACTTAATCCCTTAGCTCCGTATCTACGTTGTACACACGCAGTATGTATCCAGTACTACTCACATCCTGAAAAGAATTATGTAAAGATCTTCAACAATCCAAAAAAGTGTTTAGAATGTTGAATGTAGAACTGTGAGAGCTGTACCATACAAAAAGATCCTTGGAATATTCTTCTTGCATCAGTGCTTATAATTCTTTATTATGAAAAATTCGTACTAATTTAAAATGATTATTTTAATTCAAATTTCAAGCAGTCGAAGGAGAAATTGTTTTAATAACTTCTTAAAGTGAGTCTTTCTTTGTTCCCTCCAAAATTTGTTGTGACGAATGCTATCACACCCCTCTCTAGTGCCCCTGGCACTAAAAAAACAAACAAGTTTGAGTCCGCTGATCATATTATTGACCGATGATTTTCAGGATTTCCGGAATTTCATCAACTGAATGCTGATATGCCATTTCATTCAGTTCGCATCTCTTAGAGGAGTGCTCACCGAGGTACGTAATCTTTCAGACTTGGGTTTAGATCTATCTAACTCAAAAATACAAATTAAATAGAAATAATAAATTGAGCTTGTGGAGACAAACATGAGGAAAACGAAATTTGAAAATCGATTTTGGACTTGGTTTCAAAAGATATTAACTCTCATACTGATGAATTATTTGGAAAAAATTTCATGAACCAGGTCAAATTGTAGTGTCTGGTGATTTTAACTTTAGCATAATTTTTTCTACTGTTTCTGTTTATCGGATATTGAATTACTATTATTTCTAAATTCTATTTAATCGTTTTGACAATAGAGTTAAACTAGGAAGATTTGCGAAGTTCGTCTTGCATTTGTGTTATGAAATACGATTTCCTCGCTCATAACGAAAACAGATTTTAACATTACTACGGTGTCTAGAAATCTCCTTTTAATCGCATCATATTTAGTCACTACAAACACCAGGACATGAAACAAGATTTTTTTTTTTTTTTTTTATGAATGGCAGATTTGTATTTTTAAACTAAAATCAACGTTATTATTTCAACAAAAGGAGCATGTCGTTTAAGAGATTTCTAGAATTCTTATGCAAACGCAGATTTAGGTTTTCGATATTCAAGGCAAAGAGAGGAATGCGATTTGAGAAAGATGCCTGAAATCTCCTGTGGAGTATTTTAAGGTTGTGAACATGAATGACCGAAAGCACCGACTGTCACATCAGGAATCCATATCGATTCTGCAATGCAGCCTCTGCTTTCAATAAGGCTCGAAGAAAGTCTTGTTCATCTGGCGAACACCAACCGGCAAGCTGCCGCCTGTGGCTTCTCCAGCAGAAGATGAATGGGCTCTGGCTCCAAGGGAATATGATCTTGCTTCAAATGGCACCACTGCAGATTGTTCCACAAGTACAAACAGCAAACAGTGTTTCAAACTTATCATTATATATAAACATCTGAAATAGAATATCATTCATTTACAGGCAGGTCGTTCTCATTGTAATGCACACACAAAAGTAAAATTTCGTAAAAAGAAGGCATTATTAAAAAAATCTTTTTCTTTTACGATCTAATATGTTAATGCAATGTTACATATCTGATGAAATATATAATGTATATTTTTATTTTTTTTTTAGAAATAGAAACTATTTTCCTTGTATAATATATTATAGATTGATTTTACAAATCATGATAACATTTTTATAAGGAAAAAGGCAAGCATATTAGACCTGGGCTTGCTTGAGTCTTCACACAAGTTAAGTAAAGCTTACTTTTAAATTTGCATGTGAATTAAACGTTAAAAACCACAACACAAGATAACTTGCCCCATTAGAAACAAGTAAGAATATTCAGGGGTTTGTAAGCTACGAAATTTTAGAAAATAGCACAAGTGTAAGTTTTATTAGAGACCTCAAGATACAAAGATTTCCTCAATCCTCTGTTTGCTTATTAAAAATGCGGTTATTGCAGCCCTTGTGACAAAACTATACTTCGGTACGAATAAAATATACGTCATTACGCCAAATAATTTATTTTGGAAAACATAACCAAGTTATGGTACTGTAAGATTAAGGTAGTTCAGTCAAATAAGACACCTTAAGAGCATATCTGATGTAGCTAATAAACCATAGTAGTTAGAATTCTAAAAGTGTGTGGAAACGTGCTTAAGTCCCCTACATACCAGCCTAGTTGCATGATGTGCAATGAGGGTAAGAATTTTTTATTAAAAAATCGTTACATGGTGGCGTTATTAGGAACATAGGTTTCTAATAACGCCACCCTCGTAGTCGATTGGAAACTTGTCCACACACTTTGCATTAACCTTGTAAATTAAAGCGACGAAGACAAGAGCAAAGTTCAGGCACTTTGGTAGCTACAAATATATACCACACATTCAATGTGAAATTCATGCAGTTAGTGGAAAAAGTCTTACAAAATAATAACTCTCGCCATGGGGGGAATTCAGAAACGCTTTCTTATTTAATCTAGAATATACAAAAAATTGATATAAATGTGTAAATTACAAAGGTATACATTGTGTTGTTATTAAGATATTCGCTGAGGCGTTATTGGGGTACACCACAGACGATCATCTTACCACTTCATTTTCTTACATATTACAAATTTTCGGTAGTTTCTTGTGCTTGCGGAACAAAACATTCGACTCTTTTGATACATACTTTCGGCGATTATGACTCAAGATCGATGTGAAATTCAGGAAAATGTACCCACATAATTTAACAAATACCTTCTCTGTCGAGACCACAGCACCAAGCGTGTGTCATGGCAGCTCTCCTATGATCACTAGCAGTTATTTTCAGGCAGTCCTGCTAGAGGGCATCTGCCTACATATTCGTATTTCTAAATTCCTGCCACCTGTTTTCGTATCTAAAATATCGTGAAGGGGGGGGGGGGTATTAAAGGGTTCAGTGGCGTTATATGGCTGAACTATCTTGGAATTTGTTAAAATCAAACATTTTCTTATTTTATTTCGTTATTTATATTTATATCAAACAATGCAGTATTATATGCATCTTGCAATCAATAAATGTAATCAAATCTTGGCTCAAAATAGTTTATATGGAAGTGGTAAACAAAATTCTCCTATTGAATTATTCATAAATAACTTGCCCACTCCACTAATAAAGGAACCTTCTTCACTTGAAACTACATTTTACTGATTTGTTTGTTCCAAACTTGTTTAATTGTTATTTTTCTGGAATATAACATAACATATAATTACAATTCTTTTAATTAATTTGAATTTCAAGATTCTGAAAGCTGAAAAGCACTTCAAGATTTTGGAAGAAATCCAAAGCTCGAGGTTTAATTTCATGGAACATCTAATTTAATGTTTAAAGCAAAGTAAATGTCCAATGGATAAAAGAAATAAAGGAAACTCCATAATTCGTAGATGCCCACATACTGATTCATCTGGAAGTTTATGGTACACATTTTTCTATTATACAAAATGTCTGCAACTATCGTCGCAAATTTCAAATGAAAGTAAGTTCGTTTTTTGCTAAAGGGAGAATGGTATGCAGCCTTCTCTGGGATTGCTTCTTATTAAAACTTTATAAAATATAAGTACGTAAGTACCAGAGTTGGTATGTTCAAACATAGGATCTTGTTTAAATTATTATTTAAAATAAGTGAACATTTGTCTAAACATTATTTGTTGAGTGACTGGTTTCAAACAGAAATACAAAATAATTTTTACTACGTTGATCTATATTCCTCCAATTCCAAAGTACCAAACTGATTTATGGTTAAAATTAGTCAAAGAACAGGGAAATCACTTCTTTTTGTACGATTATGTAACATGTTATGTATCCGGAAATGATGCAAATTTGTGTAGGATGGACGAAATATGGTGTTAATCGATTGAACTGTTTGCGTGTTTAGCTATTTAAATATTTAAAACGTAACATAAGATTACAGAAGCTTAATAAAAGTAAGACAATTTTTTTGTCTTTTAGTCTAGTTTGTTTGTAAAATATCTAAATTCAAGTTTCATAATGTGCTATCAGGAAAGAAGTATAGTTAATTATGTAAGTAAAAGTAGTATACAGTGAGTTGTGGGATATTAATCTAGCTAGATGCTATATATTTAGTGAATTGTTTTGTTCGAAATTAATGAATATGTAAGATGTGTTTGGTTGAAATAATCATAGTAATAGTGTTCTTTATATTTCAATTTGTATCAACAACTTTCAACTAGGGAAAGGTTTTATTTTGTTCTTCAAGAGTTAGTTACCTTTGTACTCCATTAGGACGAAAACCACAACTCACATCAAAATGTAAGATTTATTTCGCTGTATTAATTTTGTGCCGAATTGAAGAACGTTGTAAGATATTTAGTAAATAGTTTTCCTTTAGTACTTCTTTTTACTTTTTGGTGTATTTTAACGGCTGTTTACTTATTCTGACAGCTTTCTCATTTGCCACTTTATAATCCTCCTTATGTAAACACAAATAGCACGTGGAGAGTTTAGGTTGCACTATTACTTCAGTACGCCTAAATTGTTTAGAGTAATTCCCTCTATCATCATTCCCAGTTTGATTGAAATCGATAGAACCGTCTTCATGTGATAGGTGAATATGTGTTCGATTTAAGTCTTGTTACTGTGGAACAGGTGATTAGTTCAAAATTTAAATGTGGCTAAATCATTGAGGGTAGCCTCTTTTATCATCTTTTTAAATTTTAGCTGCAATCGGCGCGAGCTGAATTTTTCTAGTGTGATTCAATCTCGTTACTGTGGATACAGAACTTCGTATCTTAACGATATTTCTACGGAATCCTCCAGAGGAACGTCCTCTATAGAATTCAAAAAGTTTGACGAAAGTTGGTAAATCCATTTAGAACAAACAAACAAAAAATATACGGGTTGAATTCAGAATATCCTTTTGTGTAGTTTGTTATAGATATTATGCCTGGATAAATCCACAGTTCGCGAAAATACGAGGGCCGGTATTTAAACCTGGGACAAAAGAAATTTGTTCAGGAAGTTATCATGATAACCACTAGAGCAAACATTCAAGTAAGCGTAAAATCTCATTTTGTTTGTTTGCCATGCAAGGATAGGAATTGAAACCAAATTTCGTATTAAATGTGCTTCTGCTTCTTCCCATTTCCTTATCATTATTAGATTTCTATATGTTAAACAATTTTACGATATGTACCGTATATCTTCTGTCTTACCTTTTAACGCTGAATTAGGCATATAATATTTGAGAATTTCCCTCTACCTTGCATAATTTTTCTTTCGGAAAGATATCGCTACGATTTGCGTACATTTCGCTATAGACACTGTATAAACTTATTGTCCACAACTATACATTAGAATTACCATATATAAAAGGACAATTTTGGATTGGTTATAGTGTATAATAACTTCTTTGAAAGCATTACAATAGTTCGAAAACTTAAGCCTGAAAATTTTCGTACGAACACTCGTATTGAAATTTTCGATTAAAAGCTGCAATTACAGAAAATCTAACTCGATAAGATAAGATAAGATAAAATGAATTGTATGGGCGGTAACAGCACTATGGCTTGCGCCCTTCCCGAGAAATTTAACTCGAGATTGAGGGGTAACAAGAAACTGACACTCAGAGTAATTTATTTCTAGATTTGACACTCGTAGCTATGCAATTCAAAAAAACGTAAATAGTTGACTTTAGTTTTCGAAATACTACAACTGGGCAGCCGTAGTTTAGTTGTTAGAGCGTTGGTTTCGTATTTGGGAGCTTCTGGGTTCGATTCTAGCGGACGACCATCCTGACTGAAGTTTTCCCATGGATTTACCCCAGTCAAATCAAGTTAATGCCGGGATGCTAAATTTGAATAGGCTCTGGCCGACTTTCTTCTCACATCCTTCCCTAGTTGCTTAAAAGCCATAAATTAAATTAAAAATTAGAAAGACTTAAAACAAATTGAAGATTAAATAAGAGATTCTCTTAGTCAAAATGACATCTTTTAGCACCGAATCATTTCTGCGGTTAGACGAATAACTACAAACCGAGAAAGGCTTGAGGTTAAGTTGATTTTCGTTTCTGAAAATCAGTGGTACGAAATCGAAGAGGATAGGGGGCACATCCCCTTCCAATTTGATGCACGGTAAGAGAAAGAAATATCTGAATATTTTTTTTTTAATCACACATAGTATGACATAATCACTTCATGCCTTCCTTCAAGTGTGTTAGATCTTTATCAGTAATATAATGTAAATTTGACATTAGTGAAAAAAGAAAATGTACGTAATAGGTATAACAACAATGAAACTATTTCAACAATGAACAAGAAATAAAACGAAATAACGGCACGTATAGCTCTCTTGAATTGGTTATGAACTTTCTTCCCCGAAAGTTTGAACTCTCTAGGCTTGAATTTGTAGGCTCAGCATTGAAATTTCGTACAAAGATAAAAATACGTTAGACATATAGGGAGATAGTGCTGCCTTCTCTTGTCGGAGGTCTTGGCTTTACATTGCCCTTAACAAAAATTATTGAGAAAAATCTTGTTTCAACATACTAACGAAAATTATTTCTGGTGAGAAAAAACGTACACTTTTCTGCTGCTTAACAGCAACTTCGTAAGTTTGCATTTGTTCTAAATATTTCTGCATAGCGAAAACTCAACAATTCCAAATTCTACAAGACCTGAACCATAGTTTCCTAAAGACTACAAAAGAAAACCAAACGTTGGTAATCATTTCAAGTAAAAAATCTCCATTCTCACAGCATGTAAAATCTGAGGTTTCTGTGATTAGTCATGTACCTGAAATTTATCTATAAGGTTATCCATCAGTGCATTAAAATCAACCTCCTCTCGACTGAGATGAATAACAAGTGACATTATTAAACTTCATTTTCAGGAAGAAAAAAACCTGGGCGAATACTGATAAACATATTGTTACTATTAAAAGTTCTTGATTCATTCTTTCTTCGATGCTTGACGATCGCTGAAGGATCGGTACACAGAATTAGGCTTTAGCGAGAAGACGGAAATTCAAAGAAGGAAAAAAGAAATATCATTATTGGCCATTAAGCATAAACAAATTTTGTTTCACAACCGGACTCCAGTTTTTGATATGTTGTTTTCATTTGCCTTTTGGAGAAGAAACGTTCTTCTGGGGAAAAGATTCTGTTAAATATATATTTCTGAAGTGTTGCTTGGTTCTGGTAGTGCTGTCAAAACATTAAACATATAACCACACTGACTTCATTGAAACTTGAAGAATAGAAAAACAGATTAAGATCAAACACAACGTATTAAATAAACTCTGGATCTACATTTTTCCTATAATTTTCAGCTATTGCCATGAAGAGTGATAGTTGTCAGAGATAGAAGTAATTTACAGTAACTTCTTTTGTAAGTTGGCAGTCTTGTTCGAGGCTGTCGACCGCAAAGAACGTAAGGGAATGGGGAGATGCTGAAACAAGAAGGAATGGGAAGTTGTGATGCGGAGAACAAGAAATGAGGTTGAATGATGCACGGGGAGGAAGAATTCGAGTTGACAACGATTTGATAAGGGACCTTGTAGAGGGACGATAAAAAAGAGGAACAAACAAAGAAAACAGACGATGGAAACAAAAATAACTACTCCAGAGCTACTTTTTTCCCTGCTCTCTCTATTTGTACAAAACAGGCTTTCTGAAGATAAAAATTTCAATGTTCCCCTTGACAGAAAACATCTTGATTAAATTTCGTCTTTCTACTTGCAAAACAGGATTTAAGCCAAACCCTAGTTCTCGAACTTCATTCCTTTTACCTTTCTCAAGTTCATTTTATCTACGCAAGATTAAAATACTGTAAGAAGACTGAAAAGGAATTCTGCTTCTGAATACGTTTTTGCGGAAAGAATTATTTTTTTGTAATAATTATAATTATTTATGTACTGTGAACAGCTTCTGTGGCCTATACAGCACAGCTCAAAACAACATAAAAATGAAATTATATACATACTCAAAAACAGAAATAGAGAATTAAACTTCATAATGCTTCATAAGAGGGAAATGGCCCTAATGTCTAGATTGAGAAGTGCTGAGTGATCCAGATTTATCAGACTTACAAAAAATCATGCTAT
>JAGDQP010031051.1:0-22176 GCA_022664845.1 Lepisma saccharinum | reverse complement strand
CTCTACTGCTGGAAGAAAAGGTCAACACATTCATACTAAATGAAACAGACCTCAAACCATCTGATAGCTGTAAAATAACTCGGGACCACATGCTCCGCCATGATAATCTACATATAGTACAAACAGCAAATGGAGGAACAGCAATTGGCTTCTCTCCAAAAATTGCCTATCGCCAACACCATCCCGGTAAACCCCAATTACCAGAGCACCTCATTACTACCATATACTATCAACAGCTACCATATACTATATTACACTTGCCACCATCTACATTCGACCTCATTAGGCTATCCCCAATTCCTTCTTTACATACATCTCTAGCAACCATAAGAATTATATTATCATGGCAGATATCAATATACACAGTAGAGCGGACAAAGAAAAATCAGACTTCTATGACTTCAGAAACCTCCAAACCACAGGCATCATCCACCAACTTTCGAAACCAACACTACCATGTTCTAACACAACTCCTGACGTGGTTATAACATCAATGAATATTAGCCAAAAATGTACGATAGAAGTTCTGGATCTCTTCGGCAGCGATCATGCATCGGTTAAGCTCACACTACTGTCAAGAAACAATAACAACCACGCATCCAATTTACAACTCAGAACAATCTTACGCTTCGACCGCGCCGACTTGGATCAATATCGACAGTTTATTCAAACGCAAATAGAAACACTCGTTCCCAGAAACAGAAACCCAACTCCATCATGCTATCGATACTGTAACTTCTACTATCCAAGAAGCTTCCGAAAAATATATTCTTACCGGTCAAGCAAAGAGTTTTCGACCCAATCTACTTTCACAATACCCCCCACTCTTCAACAGCTCCAGAGAACTCTACAGAGATTACCAACGAACACGGAATCCAGACTCTCTCAGATTACATAGACAGCTACAGAGAACCGTTCATAACTACCTAAAAGCATATAAATTACGACAATGGGTAAAAACATGTAACACTCTGTCAGAAACGGCAAACCCTACAAAATACTGGAAATGGTTTAATATAGTCACCGGCCAATATTCTAAACCACATTACCCCTTACTGCATCACGACCAAGCAGAGACTTAAAACAACGTTGTATGTTAGGGTCAAAATTTCTGGGCTTCCGTTGGTGTGGTCCGGCTTGTAAGCTAGGATTCTCTTTAGAGTTTGTTTCGTGATCAATTTTACGGCAAGTTGTCGTTCCTGTATCTTAGATTTTTCATATCTATCCATGAGCTTTTTGAAAATTTCTGGTTGGTCGCAATTATTTTGTACGATGTATTCCAAAGCGTCAGGATTAAGATCATTACATAAGTGGTGGAAAATATCTGTCTGGAACATTGTCGGGTTTTAATATCGCAAAGTAGTACGTAGTGTAGGTCTCATCTTCTCTCTTGAGACGATTATTCAAAGCAAAATACAAGTCGGCAAGAACTGGTTCGAAAAGATTCACGCAGTAATAGAACTACGTCGTCAAAATTTTCGCATGCCGCGAGCTCTCCGAATAAGTGTCGTAAAACTCTGCGGCACTACCTTCGAGGTAGGCGCCCAGATAATCAATTTTCTTCTCGTCCTATTCCATAATTTTGGCTGCTACCCCATAGTTTCTGAGGAAAGCATCCAAGGAATCTTGACGACTTTCCGAGTATTTTTTAATTTCATCATTTGGAACTTTGGTTGAGGTTATTGGGCATGTAGGGGGAGGGTTTATGTCGTCCTGATCCGGTAAGTCGGTACATTCTGGGCACTGATGTTTATTAGCGCACTGAGGCCGTGTAAAGGGCACACAGTGTGAAGGAAAGCGAACTGTAGTGTATAGCTAAATAGTAAGAGCAAATAATAACTTGTATATCCTAATTTATGGCTTCTTATTCCGTCTAGTTTGAATCCTTGTCTTTGTGATTCTGAAAAAAAATGAATAATAATTTTAGACTGTGTGTCCCGGATTGTGTGTAAAAGCAAGGAAATCGAGCATGCTAAATTTAAGGTTACATACAGTTCTTCCATCTCTTTCATTTTAAATTGGAATTCCTTTGGTCTCTCTAGAGAAGGAAATGGAAGTGAAAAGTTTTCCTTCTAGGGGGCCAGTTTAGCATTCTATGGCTACATAATTTCCCATTTCGTATGACCAAATTCCAACATTATGCTACGTGACATGAGATAGATATCTTGCGGGTTTTATTGATCTATTTTTGTTACTGTCGCGATGAACATGCAAGACGTAAAAAAATATAACATTTTCCATCGTCTGAATACTTGGCGACTGACGAACTGTTTGACAGCAGTATTATTATCATTATTATTATTTTAGCAAATCTTTCGCGCTTCACTCATACTTAAAATCATATTTTCCGGATTTGCGTCGATCATTCGCACGGAAGATTTATTTAATTACATTATTTAAAGTCTTGTTTTTCGCTCACGGAAGTTTGATGAAAAGTAATCTGCAACAGAGGATTCCTGTATTTCGATATTCTACTATAAAGAAGTGTATATGTGTATGTACCCGTCCAGGTCTCTGTAAGACGGGAAATGGAAGTGGTTGCATCCGCAACTAAACAAGGTAGAAATAAGAAAGGATAATATTCGCCAGCTAACTGACAGTTCCTATGTTGAAATGAAGATATATTTGAACACATATTTATCGTGGTTCATTCGTTTGTGCTCCTATGTTATGTTAGCTTGTTTAAAAGAATTCGTTTCTATTTCAGTAGATTTTATCATATATATGTGCTTATATTTCCCTTGTAGATGAACAAAAGAAGTTAATGGTTATTCGATGTCGCAATGTTGGGTCTAAAATAACGGTTTCATCGTTCAGCATTCAATACAAAAATGTCCGTCTAGTCGTTGAATTTTACATACGTTTTTTGAATTTACATTGAATAGCTTGAATGGACCTATGTACCGTGGGCTTAATTTCGGCGATACAGCGACCTTACAATCTAGATTGCAAACTAAAGTAAGGTCACCCTTCTTGACCTCTTATTTAGTTCTCCGTGATTTATCTTCTCTTATTTTCATTTTAACTTGTTTCTCGCAATGGTTTGCAACACAAGTTTGCGAATTATGCGTAATCGTTTCTGATAATCAGCGGAGAAAGGGTTTGTGTAGTTCTGCGGTATATCTGAGGGAACGTTTGCATCTATCCCGAAATGTATCTTGTATGGGCTTTTTGGCCTTCTTGTACCGCTAAATTCCAAGCAAACGTAGCTAGTGGGAGAAACGTCGCCCATAGGTGTGGATCGTTTTTCACATTCTTAGATAAGAAGATTGCCCAAGTTCTGTTAATCATTTCTACTCTTCCATTGCCAATGCTTTTGGAAGTGCAAGTGAACTTATGGGATATTTGAAGTAATATCCATAATCTATTGCATTAGTTGAGATCGGAGATCTGAACCCAGTCGCTCAGGAATACTTTTGGCAGTCCAAAAATAGTTATAACTCTATCTATGATTGTACGAACAACTGTTTTCGTTTTAATGTTTCTAAGTGGTACCATAACTACCCACCCAGATAGAAATTCCACTAGTCCTAGTACAAACGAGAAACCGTTACTGGGGAAGTTCATGGGCCCCCAAATATCGAAGGACCAGTTGTGAAGCAAACCTGTCACTGGTAGCAACGAGGTAAAACCTTGCGGTCGGCTACGGTCGATATTATTACGCTGACAGTGATCGCAGTGACGGACGTAATTTTCAATTTGTTTACGCATTTTAGGGAGAAAATAAGGTGCGTGTACTTTAGAGAAAGTTTTACTGTACTCGCAGTGACCTCCTAGCAAAGGACTACTATGTGCCTCCTGTAAAAACTCTTGTACAATTGATTGCGGGATTGCTACTGTTAGCTCAGTACCATTGCGTCTATACAGTATGATATTTCGGAGTACTTATGGTTTAGCCTCGTTTTTCGGTTGGGTCTGGGGATATTAAATTTATAATTCGTTTAAAATACAGATCGTTTTGTCGTTCTTCTGCGACCCGCTGTTCGTATGGGATGGAAAGGTGTAGTACCAAAGCGAAAAGTGGTACGTCTTCGCCATCATACTTTGATGTTAGTTCTCTGTCTGCTAACGGGCAGCTTGACAACGTGTCGGAGATAGAATTTTTGATTCCTTTTATATGAACTATACCGAAATCGTAGGGCTGTAGTATCGGTGCCATTCTTATCATTCGGGAATTTAGGGATTTGGTGGTTATAAGAAAATAAACAGCGCATGAATCCTAGTGAAGCCTGAACTTCCTGTCGCTTAAATAAAAGTGGTAAAATCGTATAGTTTTTGTAGCAGGGAGTGCCTCAAGGTCCAGAACAGAAAAACGGGCTTCAGCGGGCGTTAGGGACTTAGAATAATATGCTACCGGTCGTAGCTCGCCTCCTTTTTGTATTGCAAGGGTCCCACTAATTCCTTTATGGATTGCATCGGTAGAAACCTTTATTTCTGCGTTATAGTCAAAGTGTGCGAATACAGGGGCAGTTGCTAATTCCTCTTTATTGTATCAAATGCTGTTCACTGTTTCTCGCCGAAGTGGAACACTGTACTTTTCTTCGTGAGTTGTGTTAGAGGTTTTGCGATTTGCGTGAAGTTGGGGATAAAATTCTTGCCAAAATTTCAGCTAACGAGAAAAGAGCGGACTTCCTTAAGGCGTGTCGGATAGGGAATTTGGTTATGGCTTTTGTTTTCTCGGGGTCAACACTTATACCATGTCTACTCACTACATATCCGAGTATGGGAAAGGATGTTTCGAAGAATCTGCTTTTGTGAGTGTTAATTGTGTAGTTGAATTCGCACAAGCTCTCGAATACTTGGTGTAGTCGTTATTTCATTTCGGAGAAGCTTTTTCTCAGCACGACGACTTCATCGATGTATGGAGTAAAAGTTTCCATTTCAAACCTGCGATAACTGAGTCCATGAAAAATTGGAAGGCCATGGGCGCTAAACTTATACTAAAATTTAACACGTCCGATTCAAATTTACCGGCGGAACTGGTAAAGGCGGTTAGATGTTTGTCCTCTTCTCGCAAATGCAACTGATAAAATCCTAATTTTAAGTCAATTACCGAATTATATTGGGCTCTGTTAAGATAAGATATTATCTCGTCGATCCTCGGGAAGGAAATCTCATTTGGGCCTAGCAGGAGGTTCAACTTCCTGTTTCTATGCAAAGATGTATGTCTTCCTTTCGTTTTTTGGTACGACAGCAACTGGACTGCTGTACGTGGAGCGAGAAGGTCTGATTAACTCTTTGTATTTCTCGGGTTTTGGAGTTCTCGAATTATTCATCTGGAAGAAAATAAGAAATTTGGGATTAAGAAGAACTTTGTTCTTCGCTAAGATTTATTTTTTCGTTGTAGAATGGAAGCCTAAATAAAGCTGGGTGGTTAACTGTTATAGTCTGCGTCTGTGTTTTTGAAGATTTTGGGCTTCGTTTTGCTTTGCGTTTCGAAATCTTCTTTTTGCGCTTCGAAATCTTGTTCGTTACCGAGGTTTCCCTCAATTTCGCATTGGAAGTAAAGCTTCTTATGTTTAAATTGATTCTTCCTAGGAGTGTGCGTGGATGTATATGCAAGGGTTTTATCCCTTGATTAACTATGGGCAGAGTGTACTTCCGAACATGAAAGTCTATTAGGCCGATAATCATAAAGTAGGGTGCGGTTTTCGAAATTTTTGGAGTAGTTTTGCCTGGTATCTTCCGTTAAAATGAAGGCTTATATTTTCTAGGTCTCCTGGTAGAGTAATAATTAGTTGAGAAGTCTGGATATTTAGATAAGTACGTTTGTCGGACGTGCGGGGCTTCTTTCCTTTCTTTCAAAAACAACGTTAAATCTTGTATATGAAGAAGCCTTTCTGTGGGGTTGTGAATTTAAATAGGGAACGTGATGGTTTAGTTTAGTGGGTTGTTTCTTCAGTTGAATGTAGTTACAAAGCGGAAGGGTAGTAATTGATCCACTATGTGTATCGTAGGACAATGTTTCCAATGTAGGGTGTCTTCGATTGTACCGGTTTTTATTTTGATTTAAAGTACATACGTGACTCATACTCTTCTTGTAGATTTTTCAAATCTATCCAAGTAGGGCTCAGGGCTTACACGTAGCGGTTTACAAAATCATTTCCTAGGATCACATCGAAAGGGAAACTCTCAGTAAGGCTACGTTCAGATGCAATCTTCGGGTTATTTTCTATTTTGAATGTAAAAATAAATATTACTAATGGTAATGTGGGTGTCAAAATTTGTTTTATACACTGAATTTGGACTGTGCCAATTTTATGATCTGCTATTTGAAAATTGGGTGGTAGGATATGTTCACTGATGCAGGTCAACTGACCTCCGGTATCAATGATGGGTTATTGTATTATATACCTTAGCGTAAGTTCGGATAATTGGCCAGCGCCAAATTTTCGTTGTTCCAGAAGTCTATAATTTAGCGTAAAATTTTGTTTAGAGGCTACATGGTGGTCTATTAAAGTAGGACTATCGGATGTTTCTCTTCAACACCAAGTTTCCGTGTCTAACTCAGTAGATTATCAGAACTCAGATTTCCGACAGCTGTGTTCATTGTTTTTTGATAAGTGGAATTACAGTGTTCTAAAACTGATTCCATTTTAATTTCAGCATATTCTAAATTTGTTAAAATCTGCATTGTTTCTTTCCAAATATGTTTTTCACGTATTTGGGGTGAATGGCGTTTTGAACGTGAAAGGTGAGTTCAGCATCAGTAATTTCTGGTCTGGCTTGTTTCCAACCATTTGTGCAGAAATCGCTGTATTCTTTCGTCTTGTTCATGCGTTCTTTTCTTTAAGAAAAACAAAAGTAAAGTTTTATATACGTAACCCGGAAATATGGTTAACAATTCTTCTCTTAAATGAGAGAAGGAAGAGTCAGTGGTTGGTTCTAAAAAGAAATAATCGCAAGTTAGTGCAGTATCTTGTAGACATGCAACAAATCCTTTCCGCTCGTTGGGTGCCTGATCAATTATAAATTCGAGAAGCAAGTTCATAGCGTTTTAAAAAGAATCTGTGAATTCGTCATGTCTTCTATGAAATAATGACCACTGTATATCAGGAACGTGAGTTGAGACTATTGAATTCGTTAGTATTAACATTAAGATCGGGGGCCCCATTGTTAGCGGTGGTAACCGGTAGGCTCTCAGTTGCAGTAGTGGGTGTCACTGTCGAAGGTTGAATCGGGGGAAGGTCACCATTCAATATATCGCCAAATGCTGGGCAACCAGTTCTCGGCTAGGGTGTAAGATGGTGTTCAGCATCTCGGTACTTGGGATCACAGTTGCAGGTTGGGTTATCGGTTCCCTGGTACGTTCGTGCAGATTGACGGTATCGGCCTTTAGGGAAGGTCGATGAAATCTTGGAGCTGGCTTTGGTGGTAATGGAGTTTGATCCATTCGCGGTTAAGGTTTGGGTGCTGATCCTAGTGCAAGGTTCATATATTGTACAATTGACACCTCTGTTAATGGTGCTGGTAGCGGATCGGGTTTTTCCGTACTCGTCTGTGTTTCCTGAGTGTATAACGCTTTGGGTAAGTAAAGATTAAAATGTTTACTTGAGAATACCGTTTTGCAGTCTGGTGGGTAACAGGGTGAAGTTTGGGTTCCCCGACTAACGCGGAAATCATCGTAAACAGGCATACTATATGGTCGCTCCTTATTCATGGAATCGGTTGAGGTTGCTTTTGTGGAAACATTGGTTCGTCTTTCTTGTTTTATGACCAATTGTTCGCAAATCGGTAAATCACATAATAATTTGGGCGATAAAGTCCTACAAGGATAGGTATATCGTAGTAATGATCCGGAGCTGGGAGAATAGTTTCCCATTGGTGTTGTCTTTTCGGTAAACAAATAAAACTAGTATTACCATGAAGTTAATCGACATCACACTGGGTAGCCTGACTAGCATCAGTGATACATGGATACGAAGAGCTTTGCCGAGGTAGCATACGCTGTATTGCTTCATTTGTAGTTTGAGTTCCACGAGTTGTTTAATTTACTTTCCATTTTCCGAATCAAAGGTTCCGAATTTGTATGGCATGATGATCTAGTGTGTATGTAAGTGTGTGTATTTCAGTCAAATAACAATCACTCGCGAAGAAAAAAACACTTGACACTAAAAGATTGTGTTCTTGTTTTGAAAATACAAAAAAACGCTTTCACTTTGGGAACCGCGTACTGTATATTTAAGCTAGCTTAAGGTTACTTTTAACCACTTCTCTCTATCAGTTATCTATTTTCACTCTCTATTTATTATATAAATTGCAATGCAAAGTTATAGAGTACGCATATCTTCCCGGAACAGCTGACAAAACAAGGATGTTAGGGAACGAAAAGGTGAGTAAAGGGAAGAAGTAATTACTAGAAGCGGAAGCAGAACCCTCCACCAAATATAATAGTCTACTCTGGTGTTATTAGTTGACAAAATGCGAACCTTAATGGAGTCTACTATTTTGTTAAACTGGGCTCATTTTTAGAGTCAAACTTCAAATGGTTTCCTTATATAATATAGGAGCGTAGAATGATGCACATTGGCTGAGGTGACAACTAGTAACTAATGCCTTGCTAGTAAAAGAAGTGAGAAATTCGGAGTTGGGAGTCTGCATAGCTAAAGATCACTCGAGCTACAAGTTTTAATTTGAAATAGAAATGATGTTTATTTAAATGTTAAAGGTCATGATTCAAGTTAAAATGACAAGATATAACAACTGTCTCTATCGGAGAACTATGCACCAGAATTCAAGACCTGATGGAATTCGGCTAAGTACAACAATTGTACTCGATATGTTGGATTGTAGAATTTCATCTTGGAAATTCTAAGTAGTGAGTGAAAACCTCAACAGGAGAGAAGTCGTTCTGGGCTTACCTTGAGAGATAGAAAATGTTAGCGCTTCAAGAACCAAGGTGTTTCTGGATACATTCAAGGAGAAATTGGCAGTTTAAATAGGCTAGGACATCCTAGATAATATACATAAATTGACGCCAATGTGAGATATCATCGCTATGCGTTGAAGCTAGGAACCATTGCTAGGGGAATTTAGTGGTTTACATCAATCGACATTTCTCTTGAAGGTCTCAGTTCAGCCCACACAAATACGTAACATTTCAATTCTTTAATATTAAATGTTGATTTCACCATCACTCGACACTGTTGTCTAGTGTACTCTTTCCGATAAGTGAGTATATTTTTAAAGTGTTTATACTCTGTTAGGATGAGATCCACTACATGGGAAATGACCAATAAAGATAATCCTTTTCGCTATTGCCCAGAAGTAGAGCCTCTGCATAGCAGCAAAGTCAAAGATCATGCATCTTATAAATTTAAATTAGGTTTGCATAAAATGTGTTTGTACCATTATGTAGAAAATTTTAATTGTACGTTTACAAGGGAGTAAATGACAATTACCCCTTTCTAAGGGATAGTGATAAAAATTCTGTGTGCATATATATTTGTTCAAAGGTCAGAGATAATCACCTTTGTATTCCAGAATTTTACCCCCTAAATTAGCGGGTTTAGGGGGTAATAATTTAATACCTACTTCATGAAAGTCGTTTTGAAAATATTTACCCTTTCATAATCAACCTTTTTAAGTTTTTTAATCTAGTTTACCTTATATTTTATACATTTTTCATCCATATTACCACTTAATGTTATTATTATCTCTAATTGCTCTTTAAAATATAAATACAGTTAACCATAGTTTTATATTCTTCTTTCTTTTTACTTATGTTCAGTTTAGAAGATGTCCTGTTATTAAAGCACTCCTTGCAACTAAAGAACTTGTGATAATGGAATATACTCTAATAGGAATACGTATATTAATAAATCCTGTTGTTGCTGATATTAAAACAGACAATTTGATTAAACTACAATACATAAATTTTAATAATCCTAATTTTTTCATCTTTTTCTTCAAATTATATTCTAATTTTCTTATAATATCTTGTACTATCTTGATTACTTTTTCGCTTTACTAACCTCAGGCAAATTAAATTCGTTCATTTTTTCAAATGGCTAAAGTGTTTAAGAAACATAATAAAAGGAAGAAACATATTTATGTACGGATATAAAAAACTATCGTTCCAGAAGGCCAATATACCTTGAAAAGTATTAATGAGTATTCAGAATCAGAAAATGTCAAAATTTCTTTAACAGAAAATCTAAAATCAAATAGAGTAAAAATAGAAACAGATGATAAAGATATAACAATTGGTAACATTAGTAAGGTTAGGTTTGAATATGACTAAGTATTAGAAAAGAATGAATTACATATTGGATCAAGAGTTCCAAAGTTTCACCCATTTGAGGAAATAAATATTCATTGTAATATTGCTGATCTTATATTCGTTGAAAGTGTTGAATATAGCGTAAACAAATAGGAATTATAGCAACATTTAAAACAGCTGCAGAATTTAAACATATTATTATTTACTAACTTTTTCATTATTTGTTTTCTCCTAAACAAGAAATAAAATCGATATATTCGAACTAAAAGATATAGATTACAATTTGATTGATTTTGGCGGAACAACTACAACTGTTCTCTTGCAAAGAAGAACAGTTATTTTATTTCTTTTTGTTTGTGTTAAATGAATCGGTAGTATTGAAAATCTTGAGTTAAAGAGTTTTATTCAAAATAGAAGACCATTTAATAACTTGAATGAACCAAACAGAGATATTAAAATTAATTTTAATGTGAGAGATGGATTTATTGATCATCATAAAGCAGATTTTTATATGAAATTTGAAATTGTAGGTGTAGTTTCTGGAGGAAATTTTGATAAAAATGACACATAAAATCGCAAGATAATTTCTTGAAATTTTTTCTCTCAAATAAAAGTTCAAAATCATGAAGTTGTATTAGATAAGTTAGAATTTCCACGAATAAATTCAATGGAGATTTAAAGATCGCTCAGCCTGAAGGTTTACACTTCAAACAAGCTGGTTTTGAAAAAATTGTAACTGAAATAGAAAAAGAACTGTACTGTTTGTTCTAATTCCATTCAGATTAATACCAGGAGTTTAAAGTGACTATAAAGAACTAAAGAAGATAGGGGTTTTAGAAATTATGTTTATAAATGCAAATAATATTAATGATGTTTTGTATAAGTGGAATGCATCAACAGCTGTTGCCGCCAAATCTCATGATGGAAAAATAAACATAAAGTGTATGGAGATGCACATGGTTGAGCATTTCTAATTATGGGAGTAAATAAAAATTGAGTATTTTGAAAGAATGAAATTTTATGAATTCATTACACATGATCAGTGTATTCAAAAAGGATGTATCAGGCACATTCTTTGAGTTCGATATAACCACGCAATTTAATTCGAGACACTTTGATATGCCAGATTTTGTAATTGCAACTTTTCAAACTAATATAAATTTAAATCATGATAAAGAAGCTAGTAAATTTGATCATTGTAAAGTGAAGAATATATATCTTAAGAATGGAAGGAATAAAGTATTCTGTGGAGAAACCAGAAATTTAGATACAAAAATCGTGAGCATTTGAAAATGTATAAAGATTAGGTGAAGTTATGTGAATATGAGTATAGTTAATGAAAATGCGATTGTATCTCAAAAATGGTTTATTACAAAAATTTCGAAATATGACTAAAAGTAAAACAGACTCTTCTTTGAACACCGCTGGAAAGTAGAGAGTTGTACATACACTGGTAACAAGGTAATGAAAAGGAAAGTAAGGTAGGTGTGCAGTGCTCATATTTCCCATGGTATAAGGGTAATATGAGCACTGCATGGAGCATATATGATCTCCATGCTGTGTTAAAATCTGCACACCCACTACAAGTGAAAAAGAATAAATAATAGTAGAATATACAAAATAAAAGGTAATACAATTAAAGATTACAATAATTAGCAAAAAAGAGCCACTCATGCTCGTGAAACAAACACTCGAACATTTGTTCTGTGAACGTGCAAATGAAGATATGGGACGAAAAATGTATAAGCTGCAGTTCCAGTTTTGTCAAAAAATGGACAAAAATAGTTCTTCCCCAAGGGGAAGAAGAATCTATTTCGCCATTTTTTTTGACAAATCAGAAATTGTGAATTGGGCATTTTTCATCGCAGGTTTTCAAAAAAACTTGAAATGTGAATTACGTAAAACAAAAAATTACCAAAAGAACAGAAACACTACATCTTTAGCCCTACCTGGAGTCAAAACTTCAGTAAAATATAACATTTATAACAGGCTATTTATTAACTATTAGGCCTATGATTGTTTTGGGGGAGGCTCGGCTTGAGCTAGGCAGGACTCGGGCTCCCATAGACCCCCCAATTACACCCATTATTGTAGGATGGTCAAGAGGCAATACGACCTGAACTGGAAACTGACCAGTGGCCAAAGATGATAGGTTAGGTTAATTATGAAGTAAAGAAGCGCAGACTTTGTCATACATGTCATTACAAATTAGGCTGCTTTTTAGTATCTTTCCCAAATAATTTGGCAGTGATTAGGCCTATGAATCGTGATATTGTAACTATTACTGACTTCAGGTTAGAGAACGTTAGGTTTGTTTACATTACAAATGGTCAAATAGACCTATACATTCGTATACTGTAAGGAATATTGTTTAGTAACATCTGCTGCATGTGGATTTACTTTAGAAAGTAGTAGGCTTTGATTAATTTGGGGGAGGTACTAATTAGCACCCACAAATTACTATGACATTACAGATTTTCTCCTCTAGTTAACATCTGCAAAATCTCCTGAAGTTCATTTCTCTCATTATTTTAAGTAAATTTGTATATGCTCATATTAAACTGAATTTAAAATACCATATTTCATCGACTGCTAATGCTTTTTTCAATGCACTGTAGCTTACAACTATGTTTATCACATAGAAATGAACAAACAACTGGCGTTGTGTTCCTAGACGGAACTTATTATAAATCAAGTGATATATTTTATATAACGAATGTATACCTCGTTGTAGCTTGATTTTCATTACACTAATTTAACTATAGCTCAAAAGGTATACGTTTTTTAATTGTACGTATCTTTATACTTCTTTATTACACAACAATAGCAGCACACTAGCTTGGACTCCACTCTCGTCAACCACGAAACTCCAAACAAGACTACCAACTAAGTTGTTTCGCTCTTGCGCAATGCACGTGGAATATATGGGGGTATAAGCTTGGACCTGCTCATATTTTCGGACTGGTCGTATTAAATTGACTTCCCCAATACTGCATTCAAGAGATTAATATGCAGAAAGTCAGAAATGAGTTATGACCCAGAAGAATGCCTTGAAAATAAACCAACATATGTGATTAACTGTTCCGAAAAGAAGAACTTATCTGTAAATGAAAAACCCATTACAAAGATTCCAGTTGATTTTGCAGAAACTATAGTTGCAAATACCATATGTTACGCTATGCTTATTTGTCAAGAAACCTAACATGATCCTAAGAATGCGAAAGTAATACAGGAGTTTCGAATGTAATTGTGTTATGTTTTACAGTGTTTTATGGAGTTTTCCAGAAAAACGATAATTACTACATTTCTACAGAATGAATACCAAAGCATATTGACTTTTTAAACAAGCTTGGAAAACTTGAAACCAAACCAATTATATTGGCATAAAAAGAGTTGAAATTAAATAAATAATATAAAATTGAAAAATGGAAGGATTTAAACCGAGTTTGGAAAAAGTACTTGAATCGAATGTTACGAATTTAGGGCATTTCTTCCTGCTTGATTTACTAAACATATGACAGGTAAAATGAAAGATGGATACTTAAAGATGGATTAGCTATGGAATATACGGTATTGAAAGATGTTTATCAAATTGTAGAATATTATATTTCCAAATTAATGCGTTTTGTGGCGTGTTAAGTTAAAATTTGAAGATTTCCTTTATAATAAATGGCTTCATAACAAAATATGAAAACCAATATTAATACCTTATGGGCTGTTCGTTTGGAAGATTTAGAAAGGGTAAACCGTATGAAATCATTTTGTGGAAAATAATTCAACCCAAAATGCTAGTGAAAGAGTTTTATTATTAGATGAAAAGAACGAAACACTTTTACAACAGAGATATAATAGAAATACAGAACAAGTGTTAAAAGATGAAAAACAAAGAAGATTTATGAAGTGTGCAGGTATCATACTAATGGTATTAAGGTGATTGTATTTCATATGAATCCAAGAAATACTGAAACAATGAAATTCCTTTAAGTTTTCAAAGACTGAAACGAGTTATTAGTATGAATCCTCAATGAAATTTATTCTTACAAGGGATTTCAATGTTACTGTCAAAATGTACAAGATAGCAGACAAGTATTATTAATTAATGGCTGCTGTTGAGTTTAAATTACGACTAACGGACAGGGTTTATTAAGTCATTATTTCTAATCGAGAATTAAGTAAACAATATTCCACTATCAATCCAGAGACTTGTAATTATTATGCTATTTTTATGTAAAGTAGTATAAGTTTTCATGGTTAAAATCCATAAATATATTTCGATGTATGGCTTATGGAGAATGTTTTGTATTAGAAATGTGTGTAAGGTTTGGAAGACATGGTAATTGAGGTAAAAGTGAAAATTAACTTTGAACATATAGGGGTGCTTCAACGGTAGAGTGTTGCAGAACATACGTTTACCCTCTACTTTCGTTTAAACAGTTTTCTCCTATACTTTTAATGTTGAATAGCTGTGCAACAGATAAAATCGTAATATTTGTGTTTTAGGCATCCTATTATACGCAAGTGTTTTGCGATACTGTTTATACGAAGTTTATCAGTATGGTCAGCACGTTGAAATGTGGTCTTTTTGTCCCAAATATATCTATTTTGTTTTTTTACGTTACCCCAGTTCCCTTCTTTGACCACGAGGAGGTGAAGGTTCAAATCTTTTCTTCCCAAATGCACAACTATCCATGCGAATGGCATACAAATTATCTCTCGTATCATCGATATTTACCATGTTATTAATCGAATCTGATGGTTCGAGCTTGGGTATGGTATATTCCTTGTTAGTAATTTCACAGTCACAGTTTCTGTTCTCTGATTAATACCTTCTTGAATTTTATTGATGACTTGTAGGTGTACAAGGCTCAGGCAGGATAAGTGAGGGGAAAGCTTCGGGAAAGCGTCGCCCAGAGTCTATGTTGTAGTTGCAATCCCGGAATTTGCCTGATATAACTGAAGGAAAGCCCTGAAAAAACCTTAGCCAGGATGGTCGTCAGCTCGGATCGAACCCACGACCTCCCAAATGCTACGCCAATGCTCTACCACTAAGCTACGGCAGCTCGGTCTGTGCTCAGTTACAGCATATATATTTTTATTTTCCAGGACAACTTTATTTCTTTCTCTCTCTCTCTATCCCTCCCTCTCTCTCTCTCTTTCTCTCAGTGAGAGAGATGGATGGATACCTTCGGGTGTCCGAGAGTTAGCGTGCTCGATTTATGTGCGCGTGGTCACAGGTTCAATTCACACCAGAGTGGTTCGAGGCTCACTTTACCAAACACTTTAGGTTCCGTCCTTAGAAGCGCACCAGCTCGTTTATGGCGTTAATCACAATTCAATTAATGGATGGATACAAATCACAATTAAAATACGCATAACACTGCAGCTTACTGATGCCATACATATTTCTATTTTTAGGGACATCCTCGACTAGTGAATGTGATTGCGTGCTTATATTCTCAACTGCTTCAACACGATATTAATCCTTACACAGAAGTATTGGTTACCGTAGGAACAACTCACGCTTTGTATTGCTCGATCATGGCTCATGTTAATCCAGGTGATGAAGTAATTGTTATCGAACCATTTAACGATTACTATGCAGCAGTAATCAATGCAGCTGGTGGAAAGATAATCCCAGTTCCAATGAAATTCGTGAGTATTAAAATATTTTATTTTAATTGCGTATTAAAGCTTGCTGTGTTTATAAATATTTTTATATGTTAATATTGATTGTCGAACAGAGATCAACTGAATTATTGATAGTAAATAAACTTTGATTAACGCTAGAATGCCTACCTGATGGGCTTTACATTTAATTTAACCATCTACCCATAGTAGTTTAAGGAGAGACGGTTTATCTGCAGTACAATATCGTTTTAAGGAAAATTTCGTCCTCATCATTTTGAGTATTGAGCTGGGGAATTGAGCAGACAGTTGGAGGGTGCTAAAGGTTTCAATTGTTCCAAACAGAACTTCTAGAAACTATACAAGTTGAATTGAAGGATGTTTAATAATTTGAAACTTTTGTAGTAATCGATGTAGTAAAATAAAGGAATCTATGTGGTACACAGCATAGGAACAAATTTCGCCTTATATTCGTAATGATGTAGTATACAAGATGATAAAAAATCTTTGGTAAACCTTATTTTTATATGGGTGAGTCTAGTAACTTTAGACTTCGGCCCGTCACGATTCGCCTTTAGCTGTTAAAATCCACACCGATGGCCCTGCCGTGATTCGAACCTGGGGACTTTCGAGCCGATGGTGTACTGCCGCAGACCACTCGGCAACCCGGCCGACATGTACAACATGATGTAGCAGGGAGAAATATAAACAAACACAGAACAAGCTGTTAGGGAGGCAAAAGTCGAGGATAAAATATACAGGGTGGTAAAGTAGTGCACCGACCAACTTCGAGGGGTAATAGGACGTAAAAAACTTTTAAAAAGCGTAGCCACCAGGGTGCATATTCTGCCACGGTCCGGACCTACAGGGGAATTTGAGAACTTCACATTTCCAATACAACTTTTGTTAGAGTTGATGCGAAATGCTACCGTCGAAGGCTTCAAACCTGCCTTATCGAAAAATGCCTATTACAAAATTGTGAGTGGTGGATTAGCAAGGAATTTCTTAAAGAAAATAGATGATTCCCTGAATTTTTCTGAAGTAAAGAAGTTGGAAATGAGCATCAATAAAACGGCCGCGACTTTTCGTGTGAGTCAATATTATATATATATAATCATCACGATCGAACCAGGAAATAATATTCAGCTTCTTTGATAACAGTTAAATATAGTATTCGAAGGAAGTCTCTATTGTTGTACAACCAGTTTTTTCATAAACTCCTTCGGCTTATGGAATCTGCAGGAGATATCGATTTGGCGTAAACCAATTATTGTTATCTGGTAGAAAGTCATCTAAGTGATCCTCATTTCGACTCACATTTACTTCAGAAAATTTCTGGGAATCGCCTAATTTGTTTGGACAGTCCCTTGCGTATCCATTGTACTATTTGGGGTTACATTTTTGGACAGATCAGATTTAAATTGTTTTACGATAGCCTGTTCCATCCACTATACAGTTAATTGTATTTAAATATGAATATTTAAAATCTATTTTCCTACGTTTTCAGCAGGATGCAGCTTCGAAACGCGTTGATTTTTTTTACCCTGGTTACTGTTTTCCTTATTTCCAGGTGTATTATCATCGCTCGAGGTTTGTCGGTGCATTACATTCCTTATGTGTAAAGAAAGAACGAAAGGGAAAGACAAAAACGGGTATAGAATTTCAAAAAGGAAATCGTAGCAAAAGACATGAGGACACTAAAGTTAAAACTTCTATGTTCACAAAAATATAAAATTTAGAAAATAGTCATGTCTTACAGTACTTTGGGTGAACCAATAAAATTTGTAAATAATTGGTTTTGATACTTCTTAATTTCCATCCAAAATCTTGTCCAAAGTTAGTGGCCAAATTATCAAGCCAATATGTACTACTCAAATACAAGTGTTTTGTGACATATCGAGTAAAATAGACAACGCTGGTATGTGGTTAGCACTCAAACCTTGTTTGTGCGTGGTTCAAATTGACCGTGTAGCACATTGTCCATCTTTTCATAACCCGTAGGTCCCATAGGTCATTCATTCAAGCTTATTAGTAAGAACTCAAGATAAGAGTAAATAAAATTAATTATTAACGGTGAACAAGAAGTTGTTCGTCTGAATATTTTAATATTCTCAAAATGATTTTGATGTGCAGATTACGAACCTGATACTAATTTTCCACATTTGTCGAAATATCAGACGCAATCGGCTACTTTTCACTTTATGAAAGCAAGGCATTTTAAATGCAAGTTGCTGGCTTTTACGAAGATGGATACTAGATGGCATTTAAAGAAATGACAGTAATCCTTCATTGTTATTGTTATTTATTTGATCAGTATAGGTTTGGATCCTTTTTATTTTGAAAATTGAATTAGGCTTTTATTTTTCTTCTAAATTTGCAAAAATAAATACTTTCATACAAACAAAATACATCACTGCTACTCAGGAAAGTTTAGTAAAATTATATTAGGCAGCGTCTAATTCTACTAGAGGTTTTTTAATGGGATGGTGATTTGAGGAAATCTTTCTTTATATTGTGTTATAAAAGATTAAAATAGAAATGTCATCCTATTATTTTTGGTAAGTTAACGGGGTTGTATATCAAGTCCGAAACAGGATATCATTGTGCAGTGACTAAGTTTTGCGGCGCATATAAAGGATATTTCATAATACCTGATCATTCATGACAACGCTGGGCTCCGAACGTCTGTGGTATATGCCAGTGTACGTTAGAAGATTGATGGCGGGAACCAGAAAGTATATGTTGTTTGTACTTCTCGAAGTTGGAGAGAAGCCACGAATTCATCTTAATGACCGATAATTCTGTTTAATTGACACAAAACACTACATGAACATGAAGAGCAAAAAAAGTAGAACGCGGCCGATTACCATAGTTATTTTGCAACAGCATGACAGGATGACGAACTTCCGTATTCCCAAAACCATCAGAACATTGGGGGAAACATCTTATTGTGATGTATGTTTTGGGATGAACCTGCAAGGAAAGAAACACATTTACTTACAAGCAACCTATTCGACTTTCAGGTCGAAAGTGCTTACCTTCATCCGAAAGTATTATTAATTAGAATATATTGAACATTTCAGAAAATATTATTAGCTGCTAATGCCTTAACTTGTGTACAGGAGACCGAAAGAAAATTGGCACTCGAGTGGTGGGGAAAACAATCAATTTTGGAATAGAAAGACATTCTACGGGTGGCAGAAGCTGCATGTTACGAAATGGTGTCCGTCAGAGCTAAAAATGATCAAAACACAACAACTTGCACCATGAACAGCGAACGAAGAATGACTCACCAAACTGATCATACACGTTAGCTCCAGCTAAATCAAAAGCGAACTCCTTGAGCGTGGTAAACCATTCAGGACGAACATATGTGTAACCACTCTTGAACACATACAGAATAATATTAGCATAGCGTGGTGATATGAATTAATTGCATGTCATTGAATGTAAATGAATACGCACCAACCGGTGATGCAGCTTCTCGTGAAGCTAATTATCTTTGATTCCGTAACTGCAGATGGGACAAAAGTGTGTTTTGCAAAAAAAAGAAAGGCTGAATTTGTGGGGTGGTTGCGGATGCTATAAATTTCTATGTCATGCACTTGTCAGGTAGGACAGTGTGGTACAAAATAGTATGATTTTAAATACAGACCATCAGTCAAGCAAAATCAATCTAGTTTCACGAGCTACAGGCCAAAAGCAGTATTTGTACCATTGCTGTAGTTCTGGTTGACCCGTTTCCACACGCTAAGTTTTGTTACATATACCTTTGCAAGTGTGTCTACTAACTCACTGACACGAGGCAAGACTGTAGGAGAAAGAGCACCTCCGTCTTAGGCGAAACAATAATTAACTTTTCAACTAATTTCCGTCCATGTTTATGATCGGCATAATCATAAGAACGAGTGAGAACAGAGATATTCGTTGCCGTGCGAAAATATTTTTTCTTTCCTTAGTTTTCTTTCTTTTGTGGATTTCCTCTTCAAATCCGGATTGTTCAGTATTGTAAATACTTTTCTTGGTGAATTGAGGAATTAGCAGTTCTATTTCATTTACAAATTCGCAAGCTTATCCTGCAATTTGCTGATCCACGTCCTCGTGGCTACAGTGAACCAATGAGCTACAGTTTATTAAAAAATAGATCTAACTATAAACCAGAAGCTTAGCTACTTAAGTCAAATCAAATTCAAAACTAGTATTTTCGACATGACATTTGGCTTTAAAAGTTAAATTTATCTTTAAATATGGCAGTTTATGACTCTCTTGTGTCGTGACACGTAATATATAATTAGCGACATTGATTCGTGATCCCTTCTCAGATTGTCCTGAATTTAAACATTTATTCACTTCTAGGTGAAACTAGATCATATTACTAATTTGGATGCACGCCATCGTGGTGCACGAAGATTATTTTCTTCTATCCGAAAGAAATTAAAGAATTAGCGATACTTCTCTCCGAGTCCCCCAGTTTGTCTTATAGGGCCTCTGGCAAAAAGGATGCTTTTTCGGGTGAATTATTTCAAAACACAAGAATGCAAGAATTTTAATGCTACCGAAGGTGAAGAGAATGCTAATCCTATCAGCTGTAGAACTTGTGGTGCTCTGAAATCGTAGCAGCATTGTAAACTTTACGATATCATGAATATGAAAAATTATTTTCTGCATATGTATTTTCCTGTATACTATCATAAAATTGGTGTGTTTCATCTTTTAAATTAAAAAGAAGTGCTTTGTATTGCATTCTTGATAAAGAAGTGCGAGAGAAGTGAAACTTGCCTTCGGTTTCTTAAAAAGTTGTAGCTGAAAAACAAGTTTGGACAAAGAAGTGATGTTCCAATTTTCAAACTTTATTTCGAATGTAAGATTCAACGAAAGAATTATCCGCAGCAGGGATGTAAAACATTGACAATCGAGAATGCTCAATCGTTACAGGAAAATCCTTCTCACTCGCCTAAATTCGCACACAGCATATATAATATAAACATTTTTCAAGATTTTCATTTTTAAAGTCACTTCACTTTAAAATGAACAACTACGTATTTCGAGATAATTCACTATCCCAAATAGCCCTTGTCTGACTAAAGTACTTATTTTAATTAAGAACTTGTATATTTAGAAATAGATATAATATCTATTTTTTTGTTTAATTCAATTTGAATTTAATTTGTAAGGCTTTTAGGGAACTTTGGCTCAGGACGAATGGATGTTGATGGGAGGAATTGGTGGAACGAAGTAAGTGGTAAGAAACGGGAGCACCCCGAGGAAACCCAAAACAAGGAAATACACTATATCACAGTGTAAAGTAATACCCAAATTATCGTAGCATCATCGACATGCGTAAATAAAAAAACAACAAGCAGCCACACGCATGTGTTGAACACAACTGTAAAAAGTGTGAAAGCGTGTTATGTCCAGGCCGCAAAGTTTTGTAAGGAAAGTGGAGCCTTAACATTTTGACACATACTTGTATATTATCTTTGATGTAGAGAAGATGTTACTTGGTCCGAACACAAATAGCGAAAGAGTACACGTGTTAAACTTCGTATGTAGCACATACAAATTTCACAAATGTAAGGTTAAAGGATCGGAAGCTACATGCACGGTTTGCGGGAACACGGAGATTGGGGGTATCCGTTACTTCAGTTTTAAGACGGTGACTCTGTTTATCGACCATGTATTAGAAAAACGATCTTCGTTTAAGAAGATAGCGTGCTTTCTGACAATGGCTCCCGATATGACATGATTTTGGCGGCATAAACCCTGCCAAAGAACCAAAGATTTAACAAGGAATTAAATATTATCGCTCAAAGCCAAAAGATCACAGAAATGGGTGTTGGTAGTAGACGAATTTTCTTTATATGGGTGTTAAATTATCGAAACGTCCTTCAACTATAGTGTTAGAAAATAACCTAAAGGCGAGTTTTTCTATTTATTCAACGTATATGAGAATCAATATTATGATGATCCAATGCCTGATTTTGAATTTTTGACCCAGAAAGTCGAAGCGAGGAAGAGTATAAGAGGCGAAGGGAGGAAGCTATTAGACAATTGCACAACACAAAGCTATTAGATGTATTGAGAAAAATATAAATGTAGTATGCAGAAAGAATTATTAGAGTACTGTAAGAACGATGTAGAAATCTTCGAGAGTGCAGTAGTGAATTATCAAATATTATTAAGGAATGCACTGATGGGCTGCAGTGCTTCCTAGCCTCTTCAACCATAGCAAATTTGGCGATACGTGTATCTCGCACACTTTACTTACCGAAAAAAACATTACCATCATTCCTCCACTCGGATTTGAGCACAGAGGCCGCCAAAGTAAA
>JAGDQP010031050.1:0-22177 GCA_022664845.1 Lepisma saccharinum | reverse complement strand
TATATCATAAACGTGCGTGTGCGTGTTCGAATTACTTTTAAACCTCAAAGTTTTGTTATTGATACTAGGATTTCGGATTAAAACACTGGGGTTTTGTTGACTTTCTATTGTGGTTTCTAGGAAGGAATCTACTCCGATTGAAAAAAATTGAGTTAAAGGACACCAATGCATAAATACAGATTAATATAGAGAACTAGAATACAAGACGACGGACGTATTGAACATCAGAATAATAGACGTATAAAAGAACCCAACGAAATACCTTGGAGCTGCGGCGATGAACTTCGCTGTCTGCAGTGAAGATGGAACTCTGAAAAACACCTAGGGCTGTCTTTTCGTACTGCTAGTGGCCTCGGGCTACAAGACCGACGGTCTTTTTTCTCTTCTAAGTTCTTCTCTGTTTTCTGACTACAGCGGATCCCAGATCCGAACTTAATGGCGACAGTAGGTCTCGGAAACCAACGGCCAAGATTTCCACAAAAGTCCAGGTTTTTATGAAAACCCCATTCCCTGTCTTCTTGATATCAACCAATCACAGTTCTCCTTGGGAGGAGTGGCTACGATTTCCTAGACCAATCACAATGCACCTGACGTATCACACTTGTACTGTCTTCGTGTTTCTCCTTGGTCACCGATATTGATCTTGCTGAATTAACTGTCATTTGATTTTATGATTATCTTGCTTTTGGAACACTAAGCGATATTTGAGATTATTCTCTTCTGTAAGATGAAACATCAGATAAGCTTGTGACGTATGCTGATTCACTGTCTGTGAAATTAGATATCTTACTGCAACTTCTCTCTTTACATACTTGTCCTTGACAGCGAACTGATGTTCATTTTATTTCTTAGCTATTCTGGTTTTTAAAACACACCGAGATGAAATAATAATATGAATGATTTTAACGAGACACTTTTTCACTTCTTGGTTTGCTTGGATACGAAATTGGTTCCTTTAGTAGTTTAAAGCTTTTTCTCTATTTACATTCACCTTTTAGCATTAGGTTTTATTTACCATTCAAGAGTATATATATATATATGAGCCTCCTGCCTCCTAAATAAAAGAATAAAAGACAGTGGCAGTGAAATAATAATTCACGGCCATATTCAATTCACGTTAACCATACGTGTTGGGAGAACAGAGCCGAAGGTCCCAACTGTGATCGCCACTATGTTCTATTCACAACAGCTCCCCAATTGTCCTCATGATTGGGTCAACGCCGAAATTTTGAGCCCCCACCGGAAATCGTACCCGGGACCGCTCGCACAGAAGTCGAGAGCGCTACCGACTAGACTATGCTGAAGCTGCTGTGAATAAATGATAGCAGCGATCACAGTTGTGAGCTTCGGCTCTCCTCTCCCAACACGTCTGGTCAGCGTGGGAGCAGTAAACCAACTCCTGCCTCTGGGAGAGGATTCATGCAGTAGTGGGTTGAATATGTCTGTTTATTATATATATATATACAGTATATACTTCTGAGAATGCAAAAGGATATTCTAGGTTAGAATTTCTGGAATATCTTTAAATATTCTGAGAATATCCCAAAGCTACAATTAGGGGGTAAGCAGAGTTTTGAAGGTTTCTATAGGTTTTTGGAGATAAATATTTTAAAGTTAGGGAGGATTGCTCAAGAATTTGGAGGGGTTACTGGCAGAATCCCTGAACAGGGAATATTCTAGGGATACTTCCTCCCACAAACGGGGAATATACTTGTTTTGTATGGTCGCCGTACTCCCCAGTTCCTTTACTAAGTAATTAGACCTCGGGGGCTAGCATTTTTCTTTGAATATGTCATAGGCAACCCATGATATTTTTCATGTTAAAAGAAGAAAAAGGAACCAATGTCCTCCCATTGAAAATCATTAAGGTATTTGCTTATTTTTTAGTTTGAAAGGAATTTAACTCTATGGGTTTATATCACATTTAGATAGATACATTTCATTTGATCGAAATAGATTCGTATTGTAAACAAAAGTGTATTCGTTATCTTTTAACGTAGCACATAGACGTTCGTACGCGCATGCGCCTCAATTAAAGATAATGGGATCTAAATTAATCTTCTTTTATAGAATTTTAAACAAGTTCCTTTACTTCTTTTGTTCACTTTGGAGCATAGATAAATCACGGCAGAGTGAAAAAAATTAATACACACTATTTACTTTTGGAATGCGCTTTTAAAATATTCATACGCATAGTTATTTCTTATGACTAACACATAACACAGTCACACACCATTTGTCAATCACAACGCAAGCGGAGAGGGACAAAATAAGCTTTCCTTGACGGTATTCTGGAGCGAAGTCAACAACGTGTGACCAGAACGCACGCCAGTGAGGAAATAACATGTGGCAACTCTGTGTATGACGTTTGTGTAACCGTTCAATGCAGCGACTTTTCCTCTTGTTCGTAGGCGGACGAAACCGAACATTGAGGTCGATACTCCCCCTATTAAAAGTATACACGGTTTAAAACTAGATTTTGTGGTAGTGTATTCCGGGAAACCCCGAAAGTTCCCCTAAATCAACATGGGTTCCCCTCTAGAAAGGTGCTTTAATCTGCGTGGTTTCCCTTGCCAACACTCGCGCTGTATGCCATGCTGTATGTAAATACATTTGTGTACGATACTGTTACCCTCTTGTGTGTTGAAAGATTCCTCACTTTCGGGTAAGTGTGCAAGTATTAACACCCATCTAGTAAGCTACCTATTTTGATTGCGGGGAAGCGTCTTTCAGGCTGGTCTTACTTTCCTACACGGCATTACAATTTATAACATATCTGTTTTTGAAAGCTGGACTTCGTAGGCACGGCGAAATGAAACTATCGATCTTCTCTTTTGAAGGTCAGTACCTGTGATCCTGTTTTATTAGGCAATAGGCCAGGCTCATTGACATTTTGGGTTCAAATACTGCCTGAGATGTCATTTTTCTGACCTAAGAAAACATTTTATACAGTAGATGCAGCCTAAGTCATTTGTCACCAATCACCAAGATATAAAATTTTATATTTCACGAAAAATATGTTAATCTTTGAAAGTTACTCGGAATTATATTTTTCTACACACGGAGGACAGGGATTATGAACAATACCTATCTCACTCAGCTTGTAATGTGCGCCACTTTCTAACCGATAGAAGATAGACAGAAACAAACCTCAAATTTATGTCCACTCTCCTCGATTTACTTTTCCGCATTCAATCTTGACCCAAGCTGTGACGACTTGTCCCAAAAAGTTATTTAATGTGAAAACTAAGTTAGATTAGTATTATGTAATACACTTAATATTTTTTTATTCAAAATTATATATTAGTTGCATTGCTAGGTGATGTGGCACATCTGTAACATTAGGCGTTACAACTCAAAAGTTTTAACGTTTCCTTAATTAGATATGTATACAAATAAAATGCTTGCATACACAAATTATTACTTTCCTGAAACGATTATAGTTGGGAATTATCAAAGATTGATTAACTATTCTGATAAATGAGAATTCTAATAAATTATAAATGATCTACAATATTCATGCCTCTGTCGGAATTCGAGTCGAGAATCTTAGAGACGGTGACACGCGGCTACCATTTTCGGTAGTATGCAGCGGATGTAAGTATACAATATCCATCCTGCGTATTTTTACATCAATTTTTAAGAGATCAGTGTTACAAAGAATTTTTATAACTCGGAATGGCGAAAAATCAGTTGAAAAGCAATTTTGATGATGAAGTTCACTCTTTTGATAAACACCGCTCTAGTGAAATTAAGAAGCCAAATCTGTTTTGTTGCATATAGGAAAATCTAAGTAAATATGTAAAAATAATATAACCGAATTTCTAAACAATACATATAAAGGCGTAATAAGTAATTGAGTCTAAGGAATAAACTCAACTGTTACGGTATTTTTTGTGCTTTCCTTAGTATTATGTAAATCCACGAGGTGGCTTACAGGATAGATAGTTTAATGCCAAGTGTTACACATTTGTAACGCGCAATTTAGAAGGGCATCATCTTATTCAATGCGACATATTTAAAATTATTACAAGCATAAATCTAAACTTTTACGCTCCATAATACGCATCAACTGAAGAGATTACTATTTTCTGGATAAAACTAAGCAAACATTGTGGCATAACTTTATTTCTTAGACATGGTGTCTGTCTTGAAGTAACACGTGACTTCAAATGCTGCTATAAACAAAAAACGAGACAAAATTCTCTCAAGATGGCACTGAATGAAGTCGTCCAAATGTGTGACACCAGGCGTTTATGACTAACTGTCTACCAATATGAAATTTAAGCGCTAATTCCCAATGTTATATATGTGTAACGAGGGACGGTAATTGTGCACCTTGTTCACTCTGTATGGCAAACTACAGAATGTAGGTAAACATTTAAGGGGAAGAGGTACTAACATTTTTGGTCATATTACAAAAACAAGAAATTCAATTAAAAAATCTCTAATACCGAACTGCCTAAAGAATGTCTCCTTCATATAAAAATGTAATGGAAATCTTAGGAACAAAACTGACCTCGTAGCATAATTTTAAATGTAGGTGCTATTGACACTATACACCTTAAATGGGAAAGAAATATGGAAAATATTTTTTTAATTTTATAACGTGGCTTATTTTGTAAAAGCGTTGACAGGAAACTTCTTTTTAGTATCCTCTTTCACTTTATGTATCTTTCCCCCCCATCATATGTACCAATTCTTTGTAAAGTTATTAAAAATGTAATTCCTATAATACATGGGCTTTTCTCTTTCTCACTCCGACCAGCAGATGTTCATATTTACGTTAGTTTTCTTTTCTTTCCTCGTTCATTCTTCCGTGGTGACCAGTGTGCGTGGGGGAGGTAGAGAAGAAGAGACTGATGGTGCAAAGTGACAAGGAAGGGTAGTGAACAGACATTCCAATAGAGTAGAGTTCCCTCATTCATCAGCGCAAGGTCGTCAAAGACGAATATATGCTTAGATATGCTTACAGGATTGGGGTTACCAGAACTATTTTGATGTAGAACTTTCAAGCGAACCAAAAATTCAGGAAATTGCTGAATTGCATTGTAACAGTTTCTGAACCTGTGGTGTACAGAAATATTAATATATTTATTTTTTGTCTCCAGATAACAGCGCAATTTCGGCCAATTTGTGCTAAATATATTTAGAAAGGGGAAGCTTTTTGGAAAGAATCGGCCCTGACCTTATTCAAAGTACCATCCCAGCATTGCCAATGTAGCCAAGAAAACCAGATGACAAACTCAGTCAGGATAGCAGGAAACAGGAACCGAACCCGAGACTTCCCGATTACAAGGCGAGCAATCTACTGACTGTTCAACCCAGTGTTTCTTTCAGAAGATTTCATTCGGGGGGCTCGTGGGGGACTCTAAGGAAATATAAATAATGTATATCGACTCCAATGTACTAAAATATAAAATAACAATAATTTAACTTAACATTTTGGCGTACTTCCCTCTTTAACCTCAAAATAGCATGAACAATGTTCATAAAACGTGCTATAATATACAAATTGCAGTATACGTATGAGTAATGCGAATATTGAGACTAATTATTTCTAGGGAGCGGTTGAAAATCTCCGGGGGCAAGGCCGAAAGAAACAGTGATTCTAACTCGTTGGTTATATGGTCATGGTTAATATATGCATCTAGGATTTTATTATGGTAATTATATAATATCGTAAGTGGTAAATCAATTCATAAATGCTTATAGTGTGTAACTGATTAGGACTGTTAACTACTCATAATTGAATTTGGAAAACTGATTTATTCATTTAGATTTCATACTTCCACGAAAATTGATTTTGTATGCTATTCGGAAATAATTTCAACCGATTTTGTTTATTTTAATGTATAGATAAAAAATATGTAACAATTTGATTCATCAAATGTTTCAACTGGTGAATTAGTCCGGCAGCCGAGGGGTAAAACCAAAAATTTTTGGATAAAGTTTTTTTGTTACCCTTGGGCAACTCCCACGATTCAAGATGTAGTTCACCGATACCATCACTGTTCAATGCACTTTTCCATATGACTGAAATTGCCATATAACACACCCTAATTGTATTAAGTATTTTTGTCGTTAGTAGCTTTGAAGTAGAGTCTATTTAAGATGAAAATAGCTGGCGACATTTTGTCACCCTTGGGCAACTCCCATAATTCAAGATGAGTTCGCCAATAACGTCACTGTTCAACGCATTATGGCATATGACTGAATATTATCACATGTCACATTCATTTTTTTTTGTTTCAAGTTTTTTAATGTTAATAACTTTGAAGCAGAGTCTATTTAAGGTGAAAACAGCTGCGACATCTCGTAACACTTAGGAGCTCCCACTATTCATGATGGAATCCGCCCATAAGATCACTTTTCAACACGTGCCATATGACTGAATAACGTGCAATATCTCGACAACTATTAAGAGTACAGAAAATACTACTCTGTCAATATGATATTTTCAAGATGACAATTGTTGCAGTCATCTTCAAGGAGGATATTGAAACTGTCGCCTGCTGCTGCTTCAACAGCGTATTCGCGAAGATATATTTTTGAACTCATTTTCTTCCAAGTGTGCTTTCATACATAAAAAAATGTGGTTGAGATTAAAGTATCTGCAGCGCTTTATTGAATCTTTTAACTCTTCAGCCTCATAGTTCTGTAACTGGCTTTACCAGGTGTATGCATAATTAGTTTCCGGTTTAACTAAGAGATGGCTCCAGCGAAAAGTACGCAGCGTATTCATTTGACACATACGTCATTTTGTTCGTCTGACATTAAACTACAAACACACTCAAGTTGCGTCCGCCAAACACTAGCGTCTTTGTTTTATCGTTCAGTGATCATGTCGAAGTTTGTGCCTGAAAAAGAACATTTGCGGCACCCATTGCTTTTCTTATTTAATCAAAAGAAAAAGGCTGTTGAAAGTCATCGTGTGCTGGTAGAAACATATGGTGAACACGCTCCATCGATTAGAATATGTGATATGGTTTCGATAACTTAAAAGTGGTGACTTCAATGTGAAAGACAGTGCGCGCTCTGGTAGACCACAAAAGTGCGAAAACGAGCAATTGCAGGTGTTATTGGAGGATGACCCAACTCAAACTCAACAGCAATTGGCAAAAGTATTAAATGTGTCACAAGAAACAATCAGCAGACGTTTACGAGCAATGGGGAAGATCAATAAACTTGGTAAATGGGTCCCACACGATTTGAATGAACGTCAAATGGAAAATCGTAAAGTCACTTGTGAAATGCTGCTTCAACGCCACGAAAGAAAATCCTTTTTGTATCGAATTGTGACGGGTGACGAAAAATGGATTTATTTTGAAAACCCGAAGCGGAAAAAATCGTGGCTTTCACCTGGCGAAGCCGGTTCTTCAACACCAAGGAGAAATCGCTTCGGTGTCTGGTGGGACCAGAGCGGTATTGTGTATTATGAACTCTTGAAGCCGGCGAAACCGTTAATGCACAACGCTATCGCCAACAAATGATTAATTTAAATCACGCATTGATCGAAAGCCGACCGGAATGAGCCCGAAGACATGGCAAAGTGATTGTATTACACGACAATGTGCCGCCTCACACAGCAAAACCAGTGAAAGACACCTTGAAATCGCTTGGATGGGACATCCTTCCACACCCGCCGTGCTCCCCAGACCTGGCGCCATTTGACTATCACATCTTCGCATCAATGGGAGTAGGAGTGGGGCACTTGACTAAATTTTCTTAAAAAATGCCCCTTTTTTTCAGGGTTCGCTGATAGCCAGGAGTCAATTTTCCAGGGCTGTACGATACATGGTGTCATGAGTTTTGGAACCAAATGTGGTTACTTTTTCTGGAACTAGATTTGGGTACCTTTTGTTCTCTTTTACGACCCTTATTTTTAATTGTGAAAGAAGTATTATTATTTTTTTTGTAAAAGACTATGACCCCTTTTTCAACCCCCTATTTTTCAACGGCACCCCCCAATTAACATAGTAGAAATTATATAAATACGTCCCTTACGCCCTTCAACACTACGAAGGGCTACGACACTACGCTACGACCCTCCAACACTACACCCCAACATAGTGCACAAGGCTACGTCCCCTATTTAACATAGCAGAGATTACACAGGAATACCTTACGGCACCTTTTTCCAACCCTTAAGTAACATTGCATAAAAGGCAATTAACAACGTATTTTTCACCCCCTATTTAACATTTAATTTAATTCACATTATAAAAGAATACGGGGCTATTTTACGACCTAACCCCCTAAATACACTTGGGGTTGTTGTGAATTTAATTAGAATTTAATCTGTTACATAAAAGGTTATGGGCCATATTTTAGATTTCAAAATGGCATAAAAGTTAATGAATATATGTTTCAATGCCCCTTACGCCTTCTAACACTACGACCCCCTATTAGCATTACACCCCACATAGTGCACAAGGCTGCGACCCCCAATTAACATAGCAGAAATTACACTACGCTACGACCCTCCAAACCCCAACATAATTCACAAGGCTATGATTTATTCTCTACGATCCATCCCCTATTTTATAAAAGACTACGGCACCTTTTTCCAACCCCCTATTTAACATAGCAGAGCTTAGACCCGTGGATAATTTCGTGAAATGGAAGCTCTTATTTAACATAGCAGAGATTTTATGAAAGACTACGAGCCTTATTTAAAATAACAGAAATTTGAAGTCAAATTCTATACCACACCCTATAACGTGGGCAAAGGTTAAATATATTAAAATTATGCTTTCACATATGGCATGGGACAATAAGTATAATTTGTGAAAAAAGTGGTGACCTTGAGGTCAAAGAACAGATTTTGTATCATGTATATCTCGTAAACGGCTAGACATATTACAATTCTGTTTTGACATTCGGCATGGGGGCAATAAGTACAATTTGTAAAAAAAGTGGTAATCTTGAGGTCAAAGTTCAAATATTGAACCGTTTATGTCTCGTAAACGGCTAGACATATTGAAATTCTGTTTTCACAATTGGGCATTAGGGCATTAAGTACTATTTTTTAAAAAAGTGGTGACCTCAAGGTCAAAGGTCAAATATTGAACCGTGTATATCTCGTAAACGGCTAGACATATTAAAATTTTGTGTTGACATTCGGCATGGGGGCATTAAGTATAATTTGTGAAAAAAATGGTGACCTCTTGGTCAAAGGTTAAATATTAAAAGCCTGTACATCTCGTAAACGGTTAGACACATTGAGATTCTGTTTTCACATTTTGGTATGTGGGCATCGAGTGACCTAGGTACTTTTTATTCTATAACCAATTTATGAAAAAAATCCTTTAATTAAACTAAAACATAAAAGACTACAGTCAACTTTTAAAAAAAAAATAGCGAAAATTACATAGGTCTTCCACCATAGTGTACACAGTAATATAAATTTGAAGTTTTTTTGTGTAACTGAACTCATCTGGCTATTCATCTCGCAACTCCAACACACACATATATGGTTTACAGAGAACTTAATCTCGCGCCAGGGACCTACACACATGGTTTGCGAAGAACTTAATCTCGTGCCAGGAAACAACACATACACTTGGTTTACGGAGAACTTAATCTCACTCCAGGGACCTACACACATGGTTTACGGAGGACTTAATCTCGCGCCAGGGACCATCATACGCCTAATTTACGGAGAACTTAATCTCACGCCAGGGACCATTCTCATAAACGAATAAAGCATAATATCGCTAATGTTGCTAGTTGTGAATGTATTTAATTAAGAATTCCTGTAGTGAATAGCCAGATGCACGACATGCTAAATAGATAAAACAATAGTGTCCACAGAATTGAGATAAATCACCTTGTATACGTCTATTATTCCACATATAAAACACACAGTTTCGTTTTAAAAACCTTATATGATATGGTATATATGGTGCAAGGCCATAGCTATCTAAATATTCACCGTGCCCTGAATTAGAAATATAAACAGCAACCCAATGTTCACCGGGCTAATTACTAGGATCAGTATTTATAATAATGGTTGCAGGAAATGTATGAATAAAAGGAGGTAGTTGATCTGCAGTATATAACCTATAAAATGGTTTCTTGGCAAATTTTGTTGTAATGCCTCACAAAGTTCAAGGGTATTTAACATTTTCTTTTAATTAATATATATTTTTCTCTGGAAATCAATTTCTAGTTCTGATTAGAATTCGCCGTAAATAACCGCGGTTACAGGAGATGGCAGTTCTTGCTTAAAATGAACCTCTAATCGTACACTTCCCTGTCGCTGGGGGCTAGTATGAAATGCAGCACTAGCACTAGAATCGGGAGTTAAATCAAACACCAGTAGAAGATAACCATTAGGATATTCGACAAGTGAAATATCATTACCTTGATTAGAATAATAAATACCAGAACCTATAAATATCGTAGAATATGCTTGTATATATAGCTTATTATCAAAATCTGGCTGTAGTATTCTAGATGGAACAGAAGTTCCGTCAACATACAATGTAAAGAATGACATACTGATATGTTTAAAATTAAAAGGATTTGTTTGATAAGTACCTTTGAAAGCTGTATTAGTAACAAACCCTATAATAATACGTTTAGGCACTATGCCGTAAAACAAATCTGGAAGAGTGGTGTCCATAATGCCCTGCGGTAAAGTCTCTGTCTTCACCTGCACCTTTGTTATTGGGTATTTTACTCTAAATTTAGGATTTTGTAATATTTTATTTTGTGCTATTTTCACCGTGGGCGACACATCAACGTTTTTCACAGTGTTGCATCTGTAATTACAACTTTTCCCTCAGCTCCAGTCTCGCCCATTAGACAAAATACGAGTTTGGCTGGAATCAACTTAATACGCAACTGTACACCACTCAATGGAATTTTTCCTGATTGAAAATATCAACATGAATATAGCCCAGTAATTCAAAGGGGTGACTTAACGCTGTGAGAAGTGAGCGTTGTTTAAAACCCTGATTATTATTTTCGGCCACACTGTCCATATGTCCGGCAGTATCTTTAAACCACATTGCCGTTTGAAGATGACTTGTTTTTGCATTGGCATTATAATTTAGTTTTTCGTTTTTCAATATACGATCGATATTGATAGGTATGCAAAGAATAGGAAATTAGTTGATTATTCAAATATATTTGTACCTCACTGAACATTGCACTGAGAAAATCATTTACAGGACCTATTTTCTTATCAGCAGTTGTTAAATCAGAACCATCAGGTTTAGTAATTTTACCCCTAATATGTAGCATTGTATGTGGGTGGTAAATCAATATAATCATCACCGTGGCCGGGGACTACAAACTCTATGGGTGCATTATCAGATACTGACGCCACAGGTTTATGCAGTACTGTTTTATTACCAATAATACTCGTTTGAGCGGGCAGACCCAGAAATAGATCTAATTCTGATTTCGTACACTCACACTGCATTTCTGCTATTAATACCCACATTAGATTATTTTTATAATACCTTATTACGAAAATGTAGTTTTACACATACACTCCCATATTGGAAAGGAAGTGGATTACCCGTGCTATCTCTTAAATCAATAATAATTTGATCAAACTGTACGTTGTATGGGGACATAATGAGGATTTTCAAAAATATGCACGTTACTAATACCATACTCTTTTATATTCGTATTTATAATAGGTAATAGGAGCACAACAGTATCGCCTACCAGCTGAGGTTCTACAATATCACTATAAATATACATGTGAACGGCTAGCGATTTCTGTAAATCAGGCGGATAACACACATGATGGACAAGTGCAATATCATCTTGCTGAATATGATCAAAACCTAGTATTCTGGCTAATTCGGGTGATAGACGAACTTCAACCCCCTTGTCGTCTTTTCATACTCTACTAACCTCAATGCGTTTTACCGAAGCTTTAACTTTTAATTGTAAATTCAATTTATCGCTTTTATAGCTAATTTGAAATAGAATACCATCAACCTTAATAATAATGGCCGGCATTTATTTTAGTTACGTTCCAGCTTTCCTTATCCGAGCCCCTGTAATAGATATTATTAGTATATTTGGAAACATTCTGAAATGAACCTGTATAATGTACTTCGGCAACAGCTGTTTCCCACACACATTTCTCCAGCACTAGATTATGGTATAGTTTTTTAGTATAACACGCCAGAGTATTTTGCGGGAAATATTCCATAGAACTGTTACTGGGGAGTGTGAGGTAAAAACTAGTACGCTGCTCCATAATTAATAGAAAATAACTCTCCTCTTCACCCTCTTTTTCTTTACACCACCACCTGTTTGCTTATTTTTACGTTTTCCTCCACCCACCAACACTTGATTTATTTTATTATGAGCTTTATTTTTTAAATTAATTTTTGCTTCCTGCCAGTGCACTTTTAATGCTTCTTCAACGGGTCTGTTACTATTTAGTACGTCTTCGGCTACATTAATACCACCACGTAACAGTTCTTTACCAACAGTTTTTGCACCTTATTTTAATAATGGAAATACAGAACGAAATAAACCACCTAGAAAACTTCCAATACCATACCCTTGTTGGTATGGTTCAACTCTATATACATTATAACCACTACCTGCTTGATGCGAATAATATTGGAGATAAAGATTATTCATTTTTTTCTGCTATATACGTAAATATATCACTAGTTTATAATAATGTATTATTATTAAAATCCTTTTTCAGGCATAGAAAAAGGTCTTATTTCCATTTTATAACTACACACATTTACGTTAACTCTTAACAGAGGGCAGTATGGACTTAAACGTTTATGCTCTTTTAAGGGGATATTATAAGATTGCCAATTACCTAATTCTAAAGTACAAAATGCACATCTTACAATATCGGATAATCTAACAAAAAACACACTCTGCAAGTTGACGTGGTTGAACTTTCCATTGCCCCGGCCTTTTAAATGTTGTTAGTCGTTCGTTAAATAGGATACTGGAATCCATGAACTAAATGAAGCAGGATAACCCCGCCACCGAACAAGTATTCGTTTACTTTTAGCTTCTAAAATTTCGTCTATTTCTTAAACTCTGGGCAGTGGCACAGCTTATATTTCCTCTTCGTAAAATGTACCATCAAACACATCACCATTTAAATCCTCTAATACATAAACCAATTTATTGTCCTTATAGTGTATTTGTTTAATGAACTGCAAGAAGTAGAACGGGTGGTAGGGTTTGCAGACGACCTGGCGGTGGTAATAAAAGGAAACAACAGATTGGAGATAGAGAGGAAATCTAACGCAGTCACAAGAGAAATGGCGTCATGCTGCAGTAATAATAAATTAACAGTCTCAGCAGAGAAAACAAAATTTGTACTATTTAAAGGAAAACTTAGTCTAAACAGAGGACCTGTAATCAAAATCAATAATATAACAATTAAGAGAGTACAAACTTTTAAATATCTAGGACTAACACTTCACGAAAGGTTAAACTTCAGAAAACACACCGAACTGATATCCAGCAAAGTAATCAAAATAGCACACAAACTAGTAAGCATGGCGACAAAAGAACTAAGAATACCGATCAAAATTGTTAAGCTGTACCATGACGTCATCATAAGATCTTTAGTCGGATACGCCACCAGTGTCTGGAGCCACCGGATGGACGATGTCAGACAAAGTCAAACAATAAACCGTGCTCAAAGGCAACTTCTGATAAGACTCACAGGAGCATACAGAACAACGCCGGTGGAGGCACTCCAGGTGGCTGCAGCAACCCTGCCATTGCACCTACAAGTCAAAAAGCTAGGTGCTATGTATTGGATCAAAAAGAAAAATAACGAAAAAGTCACTAGGATACTACATGCCCCTGTGGACAACAAGCAGGATGTGCAGGAAATACTAACCAATGCATGGCAGCATCTATGGTAAGAATGCCCGAAAGCTAGAAGATTATATAGTATAATACCGGACGTGGCTGGCAGAATGGAGCTCGACGTGGAGATTACGGGAGGTCTGTTACACTTCCCCACGGGACATGGCCCATTCAGGCAGAAACTGAAAGATATGAATATAGTGAAGGATAACCTGTGTCGCGCCTGTGGGTCGGTCGCTACCCCGGAACACGTAATGCTAAAATGCGAAGAAAACCTGGTTGGCGAACAAAGAACTCTCCTGGAGGATATGGAAATCGCTGAAGTTCTGAGAACACCAGAGCTGGCGATTGTTCTCCAGAAGATAACTCAAAAAGTAACAGAGTATCACAGAAATAAATTTATATCCGGGGGCGACCGAGGCCGGGCAGGCGAAGACCAGTTGCTGACCAATAGAAAACAGGTTGGGGAGCTGATACCGCATGGACGGAAACGTGACGCGGACCTCGCGAGCGAGGCGTGTGAGCGGCGGTTCGACGAGCGCGAACTTCGCTATCAGCAGGCGGGATGGAACAATCCGGGAACTAGAACAATCTGAAACTGAATAACATAACCTAAGAAAAATTAAGAAATAACAAAACCAACAATAGTGCACAAAATCAAAATCAAGATCAGTGAATATGAGTAAAAGTGAGCGAGTGTGTAACCGCTGGAAACCAGCGGTGTTCTGGTGGGTGCCTTTTGCAGGAACCCGGCAGCAAGAGGCACTCAAGTAGTAGTGTGTGAGTGTTGACGGGAGGCCAAATAAAATAGAAGATAAAAACAAGAAACCGAAAAGATAAAAATAAAACAAAATGTGAGTGAACTGGAATCCGGAACACAAGCATTAAGCATTCTTAAATATACTAGCCATTAAGTGTTGTGTGTGTGATGTGAATGTGGCTTGAGGAACAAGACTAACTGTGTGAGTAAAGGAGGAAGGGAACCAGGAATGGAAAAACAGAACGGACCAGCTAAATCTTTGTATGAAAATTCCAGTAATACTTACGTTGCAGTCCAGCTTCATTTCCCTCCCATTATTTTTCTTATAGTTTCAGAAAAAGAAGAAAAAGCCATCTTGAGTCGACGTCTATGTTGTGCTGTCCTTGTGTGTGTGTGTGTGTTCTATATGTTAAATGTTTTTTGTATAAAATTGCAAATAAAAGATAATGGTAGGGCCTAACCCCCAAGAAAAGTTTCAAAATTGGGAACAAAGACCAGGAGAACATTCTGGACGCCTGGTCCAAAGTCTATCCAGCACCACCCGAAGTCAAAACTGAGGGAACACAGGAGCTTCTCGGACTGTCGGAACACCGGCAACCCGAGAATCTCTAGGGACTGCCTGTCCCAAATAGGAAGAGCGAACAACTGCTCGTGCTCCACGCCCTTGGAAGTGCGCAACCCATTTTGTGCAAAGAATACATAGAGACAGGAGTGGAATGTGGGTCCCAAAATGAAATGATGATGGGGTTAACCGCCAAGATGTATTGGTCCGAAGTATTTTCGTCCTCAGTTGAGACTCTGTAGACGGCAATCTTGACAAGCAATCTGGAACAGGAACTTGCTTGGAATATACAATTTTATAGTCATATCCAGAGAGGAATAAAGCCCAACGTACAAATCGTGGGTGGATTTCCGAAGGTATTGCTTTGTTCTCTCCAAATATCAAATTCATCGGGATAGAGTCAGTTATTACAGTAAAAAGACAACCATATAGATATCGGTTATTTTTTTTCACTCCAAAAACCAAGGCAAGCGATTTCTTCTCGAATTGAGAGTATCTGGTTTCGGCTGGGGACAGTGAGGCTGATGCCCAAGAAATTGTTTTAAATTTTCCATTACTATCTTTGTTACAGAGTTGTACTCCGAATGGACTGGTATCCGTAAATAAATATACTTCCTCCTGTGGGCTAAACACTTTGTTCTTTGTACTGTCTGTTACTAATATTTTCATTGTTTCAAATTCTTGTTGGTGGTCTTCCATCCAATCCCATTTATTATTCTTTTTGAGTAAATCATACAATAGGTGAGCAAGAGTTGACAAATGAGGTGTATGTTTTTGAAAACAGTTTACGAATCCTAAAAAAGAAACCAAATGAGTAATATTCTCTGGCCTAGGACAGTCAAATACAGTTTCCAATGTTTTTGTATTGGTATATAACCACTCGACGAGATCTCATGACCTAAATACTCTATTTTGTGCTTGAAAAATTGGCATTTATTATAATTAACCTTCACATTAAGTGTTTGAAATTTTTCTAAAGCTCTTATAATATTATTGTAACAGTCCTCAAATCCTATACCGGCAATGATGAGGTCATCTGAGACTGCTTGAGCCCACGGAAATTCGAACAATATACTATCCATAAATTGTTGGATGATAAATGGGATTGTCGAAAGTCCAAATGCAAGCCTTTTCATTCTGTATAATCCCCATGGTGTGTTAATAGACAATGTTTTACTAGATTCGTCATTTAGCGTAAGCTGTTGGTATGCTTGATTCAAGTCTAGGACTACATATGTATCCGCTCACTGATTCTTTTGTAAAATGTCTTCTAATGTTGGTAGTGGATAAAACATTTTCTCTAGGCACTGGTTTACTGTGACTTTATAGTCTGCGCAAATTCGAATATCACCCGATTTCTTGGGTACTATCACTACGGGAGTTTCCCAATTCGAGTACTCTATAGGTTCAAGTATTTGTTGTTCCACTATTTTTTCTAAAGATGTTTTTACTTTAGTTTCTAAACTAAATGGTATCCAATAAAATGTACGAAAAAGTGGCACTGTATTTTGTGCTAATACCTTATGAAATTTCTCCATTAAAGATTGTTCTAACTTAATAGTCTTTTCATTTTCAAAATCTGATAAAATTGCTACCTTTACAGAATTTTTTGGTGTAACAATTTGCCTCCATAAAGGCCAAAACGCATTTAAACCGGATCTTGCAATTATAATCCATTTTATCGCGTTCTCCACAATAAAGAATTGCAACATACTCGATTTTCCTGCTGTGTTACATATTAACAAAACTGAACCTAAGATGCTAAGTCTATGTCCATCAGCCATATATAATTTTTAGAAGTGGCAGCTAACGATATATTAGGTTCAATTGTTGGTAACTGACTTTTTGACAACACATTCGCGCATGCTCCACAATCTATCTCAACGTACTGACTGAACCCATTAATTATCATATTTTTCATACATGGCTCACTATCAGTCGTTTTTTTACTACGTTGAACATCAACAGTATTGATCTGTAACGTAGATGGATTCATGATAATTACATTCACAAGACAACTGATTCTAAGAAACAGTTCCTTCAGTTCCAGAAACGAATCGATCACTGAAACGATACTAATTCTTTGCACAACTTACGTTAGTTGAAATACGGTTTGGTTCTAATTCGCACATACTAGATCGCCATTTTGATGACTTCTAATTTTCCTGTTGATCATACTAATCTGGGTTAGAGTAAACACAAGCGCTATCATTAATACGTAATGAATCATAATCGATCATCAATTTCTACCAATAATATATTTCATTGAGGTGACCATACTTCATACATGAGAATATCTACCATTTGTATCAACAGTCCGACATTTATCAACAACATAATTATTTTAGAAACAAGCTAAAAAGCAAATCATAACTTTCATTCCAAGAGCTAACAAGACTAAAATTGCCTTTTTGTTTGAAATGAAACGAACATATTTAAATTCCAAATCGGCGGAATGTTATGCACTTTATAAACTCATGACCTCATGCAAACTCATTACATCTTCAGAGAATTTTCTCGTCTCCTTTTTTGGTGGTGATGGAACATACGAAGAACTACTGCTTTCGTGACAATCCAATAATGGTTGACTTCGATTTCGAGGTGCTTTTGTTCCCGATTCTAAGGTTGGATCATCGCCGAAATCACTATCTAACTCCTCACCATCACTGCTCTCCTAGTCTACTATGAGTGTGGTAAACTCTTGAGCTACAACCTCTTCTTCAAACAGTTGCTTTTTAATCTGATCGAACACTATACGTTTCTGACTTGTCGTTTCGTCCGAAATGCTGAAGAAATCCACTAACAACTTAAGGATCACAGCTTGTCTCATTTTGCATAACAAAATAACCACTCCCAAACGCGTTTACTTATACATTACACACGTAACATTTTCCCTCGTGTCTTTTCTTTCTTCAACAAACAATAACAGGCACACTACTGCTCTCTTTACTCTTCCTACGAAAACACAACTTTCAAAACCGTTATAAGTATGTTAAATTGCACCACATGTTTTTCTTCTCTTCTAAAGCACAATTTTCCTTCTGTTCTTCAAATATCAGCAAACAACACAGATACGAAAAAACGCCAAACATGCACGTAACCATTCGCACTCGCGACTACTATACAACTAACAAACCCGTTTCGTTCTCCCGTCTTTCCACAATACTTTACTATTCCTACATACACGCTCATCTTATCTGCTAGAGCCAACAGTACCTCATAGTATGTCAAATTGTGCCGCATATCTTTCCCTTTTCAAAAACAATGACGTTTGTTTTGTTCAAACGTAAACGAAAACCAACACGAGTAGAGTGGGGTCACTTGAGGCCGTTTTCTTAAAAGTCGCTCCTTTTTCCCAGCCCGCGCTGATAGCAAGGAGTTAATTTCTCAGGGCTGTATAATACATCGTATCATGAGTATCGGCCAGGTATGAGAAATTGAACACCTTGTTTTCAACCCTATTTTATAAAAGGCTACGAGCATATTTTGCAACACCTATTTATAAAAGACTATGAACACATTTTCCAACCCTTATTTAACATAGCAGAGATTGACTACGACCACTTTTTCACCCCCTTTTTAACATAGAAGAGATTTTACCCCACATAGTGCATAAGGCTACGATCCATCCCCTATTGAACATAGTAGAAATTAGTATACAATTTAACATAGTATAGAGGCCTTAACTAGGTCATCATCTATAGAGTTTTCTTGTTTAAAGTTGACTTTACTAAGCAGTGTTCACTTCTATGATTTAGAAATGAACAAAGTGAACAATCGGCTTGCATTTTCCTATGGGTTGGTATATGCCAATTGTGTTGTGAAAATGTTGGATTATTGGGCCTACGAAAAATGTTATTAAATCGATGACGAGATGTGGGTTGTAAACAACCGTTTACGTTTGAGCTGTTAATAATCTACTGAAAATGAACGATGATGCTTTAATCTTCCTCGCTGCGGTGTTTGTGTATGTTGTTGTCTGTGTCGCTCGGTTCCCGGTGTAATGAACTCATGTTGATAAGATGGAATGTGCTGTTTGTTGGGAAATGCATGTTCGCTGTATCTGTGTCTCTGCGTTATACGTGATCTTGTATAAGACATTGTATGCTTATGCAAATCTGGTTTTAATTTTTGAAGGGACATGGTTTGAAACCTTTCTTGAAGACAAACCGTGTCATCGTCGCTATCAGAACTAGATTCATAAATATCTTTCTTTTTCTCCGATTCAGATGTAGGAGAATTCGCCCAAGTTGAAGTTGTCGGTTCAACTTTCTGAATTTGGCTATTTTCGGTTGACTTAGAATTTATATTCTGGTTTCCCGTTTCAGAAGATTTTATCTAAATCATTTTAATTGTACCTGCGGTATTATTTGGTACACTAAAAGTTCTGGGTTTCGACAATATAACGAATGATGTTCTTAAGTTTATCTACGCGGAACGTGAATTCGTAACGATACTGTGTTATGGCTTTGGTGACAACTTTAGGTGCATTGACTCTTACTTGATAGCAAATCTGAACAAGATCTTTCTTTGTTCGAAAATGAACAACACAATCTAGAAGCACTTGTTGTAACAAATCCGTATGTTCTTTCGAAAGATTTTAGTACGAAAAAGTTTCGGCATTAAACCATGAATGTCGTCAGTTATTTTTATACCATGGTTACGACATATTCTACGCGCTAATAAAGATAGAATTTTCGAATGATTTGGGGATCAAATTTTAGCCTATGGCCATGTGAACGGCTGAAGTAGTGGTGATTGTCTGGGTTAAATTTACTTAACAATTTGGTGAATAAAATAACGTATTTGTCAGATGCTAGAAACTGAATCTAGGATTTTGACGTAGCAATGCTCAGCTATACTGGAGAACTGCTTGGCTACGAAAGGGTTTATTACCGGTGTAGTTAATCGTAACTTAATTCCATTTTTAACACACCACATTATTGACGATGGACAGACTGAACGGATTTTATCGAGGTTATTTAACTTTGAGCAAATGTTATTCTTGAGGTGACACTTAGATAGCCTAACCTGTGTCAGACGCATGGAATCACAATATAAATAGATACCCATTCATACCTGGAAATTCGTTGAAGTTCCGATAATAATAATTTTAGAATAGCCTCTAAATTTTCACAGAAAAAATAATAGGATGTCCAAAAAATAATAAAAAAGTATCTTCCTTCTTGAGCAGTCTAGAATTGAATTGACGCTCTGGCTTCTGATGTCGGACTGGCGGGTGCTGCTAACGAACTGCAGGGCTCTTGCCGTCGAACTGAAGGCGGTCAGATGATGGCTGATCGGTCTTATATAGTGATTCGTGTTTGTTCCGGGATTGATATAAATGTTTATGTGTGCTGAGGTCTGACTTGGCTTTCCGCTGAAAATTATGTAGGTCGAAATCTGATGTTCCCATCATAAGAAGTATAGCTATTTGCTCCAAGGTTAATAACTTCTCAATTGACGTCATAGATTGAATTATATTGCATCAGTGTTCGTTGGCTTCACTCTGTTCATCCTCGTTGAATACATGGCGGCGTTTTTATTTCCATTTCACAAAACAATTTAGAAGAAAAATATAAAAATTTACTAAATCCTAATTTTTCCCATTATTTTGAATTTTATGAATATTTTTAATTTTATCCATTGATCGAGTATTCACCAAATTATTAAGCAAATTTAACCCAGACAATCACCACTTCTTCAGCCTTTACAATATGAAGGAAGTTTTAGTATTTAATACAGAATCACACAATAATAAGAAGTAAAATTTTATTTTTTTACCTTTATAGATATTATGGAGTGACACGATAAGGGAAAAGGATTGGGGAAGCTGATGGCCAGAGTGCATGTTGATGGTGTTATTTTTTGCATTTGCAGGACGTAATTACATTTAAAAGCAGTAAGCATTGTTGACCATTGTAATTAAACTTACGACATATCGAATGCTACGCGAACACTACCATTCATTCACAATCAATCAATCCGACTATTTCTTTAGTTAAACTCTAGAAATGATAAAACTGTGAAATTAATTTTGGAAAAAAGTTACACAAGAAAAAACAAAGCAACCAATTGTGGAAAGACAATGCATCTTTTATATAATTTGTAATCTGAGATTTTCAGTAAAGAAAATGCAAAATGGATTTTTCTCAACATTGGAATAACATTTTGTTATCTAAGGAGACGCATGCCTATAAAATATACTTTCTCTGTATCCCTTTTGCATAAAAAAAAGAATCACACCTTATGAGTCATGTCTCATATTTAGTCTTTTCTTTTTTACTTGCAGTAGGAAAAAGATTTTAAAACGAAAATGATTTTTTATTGCGTAATGATAACGAAGTATTGGATTAATCTCTTGGAATTACAGATCATTATGCATGAAAATTTAACACTGCTTCAACAAATACTTTTATCGTCAAAGCAATGCCAAACGATCACAAAGTAAAATATGTATTTGTAAATTTCTTAATGCGTAAAACAAAATTTTACATTTCTCTAATATGCAATATGTAGAAAAGCAAAACACGTTAATTTTAAACATACTTTTAAGATCAGTGAAAACGAAAGCTTCGTACATCAAAAGATGAGTACAAGTACCTTTGCAAATACATTTAATGATAGTTATATCACAATCATTTTTAAAAAGCTGTGACGTCTTAGCAAAAGGCGTAACCTGTGCAGAACAGCTATGCAAGGATTTTATCTAATAAAATTATTTAAGAAAATACTTCATGGGAAGTTGCTATACTAAAGTTCATAGGTAGAATGACCACTCCATTCGATATCAGTCAAAACGATATTTCTCGTATTAATTTTTAGTTTTTGCATACAACAGTTACGGGAAACTTAGATTCACTATTCCAAAAGGTAAGCTGAAAGAAACTGATAACAAAAACCACTTGAGTTTTCGGAAACAATTAAGAACAAGTTCTTTCGTGATTGTATAATATATCATTTTAAGTTGATACTACAGAATATGAAAACAGAAAACTTAACACCAACAAAGAAAAATTATCACA
>JAGDQP010031049.1:7406-22177 GCA_022664845.1 Lepisma saccharinum | reverse complement strand
ATAAAGAAAGATTAGATTACGTTGCATTGTTATTTCAAACCAATTATTGGCGACGATTGGATCAGAAGAAGTATTTTTCCCTTGTAATTTAAAGTCCCGGGTTCAAACTACGATATTGAATATTCTCATTGAGGTATTATATTTGTACATGGTTTCCCTCGTCCATACCAAGTGAATATCTGTATGAAACTTGGAATAAAAAAACAGCACCTTCCCTATTCCTTCTCCCGTAATAATATAGCTGTGATGTGAGCATGCTTTTAGTTTTAAAGCGTTGTAAAGATTAGGAATATGATGTTCCAATTTCTAAACATTCCATGGTATTTATTTATTTATACAATTATCTCTTTGTAGACATTGGAATCTGTAGCTGACATGGCTCGGGAGAGGTTAACTTCCAGGCTAAGAATGGCCAGAGAAGGAGGAAATCAAGAGGCCCTAGCAAAATTGTTTGATGACATCTTCCAGGCAAGTTTTTGTTATATCCATTGAGCTCTACGTAACAATACTGGAGTGATCAGCTATTGTCGAAAGATAGACCCCAAAGGAAACATTTAATCTCGATTGTCACACCCCTGTCTATACCAATAGATACCAACATTTAAATTCTAGTCCATTTTTTACACTTGTTATCTCTCTATGACCCGTTTTCTGATTTATATATCAATTCTTGAGTTATGCACGTACTGGTTCTGGCTATGCATATGCTATGTTCCTTTAGTAAATAATATTTATTTTTTCACCCCACGAATTAAGGAAAAAAATGGACCACACAGCGATATCAAGTGTACAAAACTGAGTTAGAACAAAAAAAATGCTCCATATTGGTTTAGACTAGAAGTGGACGATTTAGAGTAAGTCCTCTCCACTTCCTGGCTTTATATATTCAATAATTTTTTAATGCACCGATCAGTCCAGTATCGCTTTTAGATAAAGGTCAATGGTAATATTATAGTATCAATAGTATCACATTTAGATAGATAATTAAACTGATAGATAGATAGAGATTTAGATTTTTTCCGATTAATAGAAAATAGGATATGCAAATTTGTAAACTAAAAAAATTGAAGAATTGGCAACACTGGAGGAGGATAGGTAGTATTATGAACTAGTGAAATATTCGATTAAAATCTACAATGAATAAATGCTCAGTGTTTCCATACTTATATAACTTTTCGAACTTCGAATATTTTACTTGCGTCTAAGGAGAGCCCACATGGAAACAATGATTCTGTGCAAATCGCGTGTGCAATAGTAAAAAAAAAGTTATTTTTCTTTAAAAAATAAGTAAAAATAACCACGCCAGGATTCCATCCCTGTATTCCCAAGTCACCTTTCCGATACGTTAACCATCACACCAAGCTACGAATCACGGGAAACGCTTGCCAGTGTTATTTACGGTACAAGCAATCTGCGCAAGAGTGGGTGACGTCTTATTTCCATGAGCTTTCCTTAGACGCGAGTAATATTTTCTCATCGGCCATGTTGAATGAATCTTTGAGTTTACGTAGAAAATTGGAAATAAAATGTGATGTATTTTATGATGCGAGCAGATATAAATTGTAAAAAAATTACAAGAAACTTTTCGTTAGCACTGTATAGAGAAATCAAAACGTAAAAAGAGCCATTTTTTATGTACCTCTCTCCTTTGCAATGTATTTACCGATTTCATAATCTCATTATTTCCTTTGAATTAAAAAGTATTTTGCCTATAGACACACTTCTCTTCGGAATAGGATATCATGCCTTTCTTATTGTTATAGCGCTTCTTTCTCCATGCCACCCTAAACAACGATGTTAGTAGCGTCATCTTTCCACAGTTCCATCTGTCAGCGTTCTTCTCAACTGCGTTCTGAAAGATAAACAATTTGCTAAAGCGTTGCCTCGTAGGCCGCGAAGTCGGTAGTGCGTCGGATCATTGGCTGAGACGCCGGGAAGCTCAGTTAACTTCCAGATCAAGTTTATTTTCTGAAATTGCTTAAGTTAGAAAGCCAGGTTAGATGTTTCTTTTTCATTTGTACATGATGCAAATACCGTACATCGCGTTTAAGGGCTGCTTTTCTTGAAAGCGTGCGTTGTTTACTTTGCTTGCGATTTGGGCGACTAGAGAATTGAAACATGTGTTACACGTAGAACATGCTATAAAACACGTGTTTCAATTGGCTACTCACACAAATCGCAAGCAACGGAAGGTTGCAAGAAAAGCAGCCTTAACACAGGTTTGATCATTCCTCGCACTCTGTATTGATGACTTTCGTGATTCCTTACGTTTACAAGCGGCTCGTCCTTATGTAGATCGGCAACTTCCTGTACAGTCACGGAAGTAAGTACTGTGGGAGTTGAATAAAAACTAGCATTTAGTTTTTTTTATTTAAATTATATTTATGGGTCAAACAGAAAGTTATGATTAATGTCTGAGGAACGGTATGTAACAGGCTTACACGCCGATCACAATAGTAAAAACGGTCATAAGACATCATTTAAAATGGCGGCGTCCTATCGGCGATAATAAAAAGAAAACAACCGAACCTGACCTTCTTAACCTCCACTAATCATTCCTAACACACTTATTATAATAGATGTGATAATATAGGAATGTTTCTGACAGGAAAACTGAAGAAAAACAAAATTTGACATATTACAATTACGACCGTTTTTACTATTATGATCTGACGCTGACAGGCTTAGCATAAAAGGTGCCAATCTAGCTCATAACTATTAAGTTAAATAGAAACTAAATACTAGACCATAGACTAAATAATTGCTAGACTCCCACAGTACTTACTTCCGTGATTGCCCTATGGTGATTGAATGGTTACTGCACTACAAATTTTTAACACGAGCGTCTCGCGCCTGAAATATGTGACGTATCTATTGATATTATACACTGTTACAGAGCACCTGCAAGCATTGCGTCGAGTATAATGAGAAAACTAGCCTGAGGAGTCATTCAGAGAAGAAAGTATAAGGCCACATGTTTTGACTCATGGGCGTGTCATGAAGCAGTGCTGAATAAAGAACAATGAGAAGCAATCACTGGGACGTTGGCGCTTTAGCATTGTGGATATTGTATGGGAAAGCTAATCCGGTACCGCAGGTTCGGTTCCTGGCGGGATGATGTTTTAGTTATTTTCTCAAAAAGAATACCTCTTGCTTTTTTATACATATACTTATTTTCAAATATTATAAAGTTTACTAACCATTAGTACTCAGCAAATCGACGTCCAAACCACCAAACCACGGCAGCAGCTTGGAAACAGCGATTTTGATGCTTTACGTACTGAACACGTGTTACGTCACATGCGCATTAAGTTGCGCGCTGCTGCATTTTTCAGTTACGAGACACTCTAGTTTTTAACACTCTTTGCCATTGGCAAGACAGTACTTACATTGATAAACTGCTCACTGTTGAGAAAACCATTTTAGCTTAAATTTCAGATATCGTTATACTTTTCCTACAATCAGTTTCCTTACGGTGAAAATATTTTCTCTGTCTAATTTCAGATTCCCATCCAGACATTGAAAGCTGTTGCTAATCTCATGACCAATCCACTCAACACACTTGGAGAAAGAATATCAAAAGCAAGCAGTGGACTGTTGTCTATGAACTCCATGAAACAAGAAAAATCCCCATCAACTAAAGAAGAGGACGATGGGGATGCTTAAAACTAGATCTCATCTCTCCCTCTTTATCACACAACATGTATGAATGATCGAGTGTGTATGTAGCATGAATGTCTGTGAGTCAGGGCTCATTTTCAAGCCCGCTTGCGTTGCTTGATATTAGCGTGAGTAGCCAATTGAAATACGTGGTGTTTCGTGGTGTAGTTTTATTACGTGCTATAACACGTGTTTCACTTGACTATTCACCCAAATCGCAAGCAAGGCAAGCAACGCAAGCGGGCTTGAAAATGAGCCCTCAATTATGAAGAAGTGTATTTAAGATCATGATATACGTATGTACACGATAACAGTATTAGCTTGGTTAAAGAAGGAAAGAGCAAAATAGAACGATTGATTAGAAAAGAATAACATATTTGTTACATTTAGTTTAAATACAGATTGCAAAATATCACCAATATGTTAAGAATTAAAGAAAGAAGCAGACCTGGCAACACTAATAAAAAAATAAACACATGATTTGTAAACAAAACAGTTACGATATAGATGATTCTCCGAAAACATTTTACTTGAAAAATGGTTTTAAGAAGTAGTTACTAGCGCTAAGGACGCTACCAAGTTCTCCGCGCTTAATTTTTTAACGATGAAAATAAGAAAGAGTTGAAATGTAGTGTTCTACATTTTTCTTTTAATGTGGTCTTTGTACGTTTCTAGGTAAGAGATTGTACATTAAATATCATACTGTGATTATTGTGGTTTTATAATTTTGAAGAAGTGTTTGTGATAATCAAAAAGATTGACTGATGTTACAAAAGATGATAAAAGTAATTCATGTAATGTATATTCACACTGAAAACAATTTCTACGTTAAAATACACATTAGTTATTAAGAGGACATTACTGTTAGCTCTTGTAAGTGCTACAAAAGTCTGTCCTATTCTACGTTCGACACAGATATCCAGACGAACGTATGGGACAAAAGAAATAAACAGAAACTGTGTATATATCACTTAAATAGGTATGAAACCTCTTGTGTAAGTATATAATAGATTGTAGAACATGGTGCTTCATCTGGTAGTACGTTATAAGTCTTATTTCAACAAGAAACACACTTCTTGACAGAAGTTTCTCTCAGTATCCTTGCTATCATATTATTTAGTTATTATTTTCATTTGTGTTGTGTCCTCTACATTCATTCTGATTTTGCATCTTCTTTTGTTGCTTAGCCTTTGATTCGTCTTTCTTGAATGTGTTCTTTTCTTTCTCTTCTTCTTTTCCTTTGAACCGTAACTTCAATTGCATTCTTCAGTGTTATCAATGTTCATCAAATTCCCTTTCACCCCCTTTTATTTTTACATTTCGCTGTTTCTCATTGCCTTCAGTGCACTGTTTGTTTCTCACCTACGTCATCATTACATCATATCTTTGGCGTCCATCCCTATTTTCTCCCAGTCTTCTTCATGTAAACACATTTTGAAGAGTTTCAAATTTCTTCGCTCCAATTTCATTACTTGATTTCATAAAATGTAGTTAAAATTCCTATTAATTTCCTTGAATATTACGTATCTGTAGTTCATGGATCGTGTTTAACATGTCAAGTTTACAGCTTTGTCATGTAATAAAGAAATAAAAAAAAAAATATAACTCTAAAAATAATCTTAGTGATTGCGAAATGGGCACTGTGTGACGTCACACTTAGCTACTCTTCTGTCCAACAACAAAGCAGGAACACACTACTGAGAAGAACGAGTATCTTTGAAGCAGTGTTGTCAGTGGAAACGAAAATACGGTACTACGAATTAAAATTATGCTCTCTAACGGCTTTCGGCAAGTTGGTAATGAGAAAGGTTTTAGGCGAAATGCTTTCTGTATTTCATAATCAAGGACAGTAAACTGGCGAGTTGATATTGACTGTCTTTAATCATCAAATATTAGCAAGAAATTTTGGGTCTCTGTTGTTGAAACCACGTTATATTTCACATATCATACCCAAGTCGACTGTCAGTTGCATGCTAAATTTATGGGGTGCATGGGTTACGGCCCCTATTTACACACATGAAAGTCGATTTTGTGCTGGTCCAAGAAACTTTTCAAGAGTGGTGTTTTTCCCTAGTCTCTCCTTAGGTTACAGGCTTCGGAACGGCTACATAATGCATACTGCAATCGAAAACCAAAACAGCTAATGAACTTTCCTTTAAATTAAGGGATACCATCTGTACTACAATTTAATACTGAAGTTCTTCCTAAAGAAAGCAGTACAGCCCTTGCAAGGGAAGGCACGTAAAACTAAGTGCCTGCTTAGTTGAATGAAAAAAAAAAAATCATTACCATACACTCTACCAGTGATTCCGCCAGACTCCTTCTGTGGTGAGGGGTGTCATCGCCCAAATTCTCGAGAACCCCCCCCCTCTAACTTTAAATATTTTACGGTCAAAAATTGATAGAAACCGTGCAAAACCCAATTTATACCCTCCCAATTTTGACTTTATTTCTCCCCCAAACTGAAAATCCTGACGGAATCCCTGCACTCTACACATCCAGACTACAACAATCACTGAACACACATTGTCAAACGTTATCCCTTGAAGTGTTCAAGGATACATTAGCACTTCTATTACAGACAATGGGGACAAACTACCCGAAAATTCTGCTTATCTGTTCATATCTTGAAAATGAATTGTTGTATATTAACATAATTATTTGAAATTTGAAAAAAAAAATCTCAGAAAAAATAATGTTATTAAAAAGAAGTGAAATACTCTAATTTTCATAAGTATTTTTCATTTTTAGATATTGTTTATTGTTACATCTTCAAACAAAAAAACCGATTTGTACTGAAAGTATTGATTTTACATGACAGTTTTCAGGGATAAAGAATGTGTGATAAACATAATGTATGTTACATGCAATAAATAGTTTAAAATGAACCAGTGTCATTATTTCCTGATTTATTATCATTCATGAAACTCGCTTATTGACCCGCTATTTGATTTGTCTTAATTCTTGCAAAGAAACGAAAATATTAATTATAGCGTGTAGAATTATATGCACAGTGCGGCACGCGCATAACTCGAGAAATAAGGCAAATGAAAACATAAGCTGCTCAGCGATTCGAGGTTAAAACTTTGCTCTGGCGTCTACCTTTCCAAACTAGCGGTTCACTCCAGACTCACTACGTAGAGCTCGATTGTGTGGTACTGACCAGTGAGCTCTTAATTTATCATACTGGAGTGCTGATTTGTATTACAAATCAAGTAAGTATCTGAAGTTTCACACGAGAGGGAGGGAACCGTTAATCTGGTTTGTCCACTTCCAGTTTAGTGCAGAAAGGACCAAACCTTCAGCTGTAACTAAGTTTTTTACGCTTTGCTGCCTGTTTTTTTATTTACATCTTAATTCTTGGAAATAACGCGACTATTACTTGTAGGATTTGCTATTATACACATATTCCAATACGTGCGTGCGTAACTCAAGATTTTTTTTTCTAAAACACAAATCATAAAACAAACCACACAGCAACAACAAGGATTAAAATCTGAATTAGAACTGAAAGTTTTGTTGTTACTGAATTAAACTAAAAATGGACAAACGAGGTTAAACGTTTGCTCTGGCATCTATATTTACTAATCGAGCACTCCAATAATTACGTAGAGCTCAATGGTACTGACTTACAGCTCGCGGGTTCAATAAAACATAATGCTTTTACTCTTTCATAATTGTTTTACATATTCGTCTGATTCGATTATTATCAACGTTCACATTTACTACAAGACCATAGAAAAAAAAAAACTATTACGTAAAACATCGTAAACATTTTGTTCCAAAGTGTTCTCTCTGAATGGGAAAACAAGCAACAGATGTGAAGTTAGTAATCTTACGTAAGAACTGTGACATTCATGTTAAAATGTGTGGTAATATAAGAATATTCTGCTTTCCCCTGCATTCTGCCTTATTACCTCGTACATCTAATAAACACATTGATTTTTTTCATTGCAAATAGTTCTGGGTCAAGCATCACAACGTGTTTTTAAGGAGAAGTTAAAGGAGTAGGGGAAGAGAGATGTAGTACTGAATTTAAAGAGAAAGAGATTTATGAACTTTTTGCCAATGTTTCACGTCTGCCTCGGGATAGTACACACAGAGAAAAAGGTAATACGGGTGTTGTCGGGCATGGGCGTGCATCCAAGGTCGGAGCGTGGTTCTAGACGAAGAACTCCCGAACGCAAAAAATCGAGCCAGCGTGACGTAGAATAGAACAGATTGATGACCCCCGTTAAACTAGAGAGTAAGGAAAGCAAAACTTCTTTCCATAGTTTTTTGTTCAATAATCCTAAATGCTTTTCTTAAGGGAAGTGAGGCTTTGATAACTCTCTCTCTATCGCTATATATATGCGTTTCGAAAACTGTTTTGTATATATCCGAATATTAAAAAGTAACAAACACATCCCACACCTGTCTTTTTAGCGATATGAAGTCATTTCTGAGTGAAGAAGAAAATAATTTGAACAATTCAAGAAGGACTCAGAACAATAACATGCATAGAATAGAAGTTTCCAATTAAAAATAAATTCGGGAAGGGCCATAGTGCTCCCAGGGAAAGGCATAGGGCTCCGAACAACTGCGTTCAAATTAACGTGCCTACCAGGTTTGAACGCGGTAGCACGTTCGTTGTAAAAGAGCCCGTGAACTATTTCATTCGAGCAACTTATGGCCCCCTCTTCTCTCAATTACATAGTTAATACTTGCTAATGTAAAGTTTCTGGCTAATGTGAAGAGCCCGTGACATGTGAGAAATGAGATGAACAAATATCGAATTGTGGGAAGAAATTGTACTTTCCTTTTAAATTTCTAAAGGAGCGTCCGTTTCAGAGATGAGAGAAATATTTGAGTAACGTTCATCGGGTGTTTTGTCGAGTGTGATAAATATGACTTTGGTTGAAGCTGCTAGAATATACAGGTTGAAAGCTGAACAAGAATATACAGAAAAAAATGCACGGTCTAATTGCTTGAAATTTGGTTATTAATCAGACCGTGAATAATATCAATTATAATAATGTAACAAGCAAGAACGAGGGTACGGAAGAAATAAAAAGTCATTTATTCTCGGACAACTCATATCTCTACTCAGCTCAGAAACTGCTAACCTCGCGATTAATGCGGAGAAAGTTGAACTTTGTAATATACAGAACGGTTCTCCGTCTATTTTACTAGATTGTTACGAATCCCTGTAGTAAACCATCATAATCTTTGTTATATTTTCTTTTCCTGTTTTCAAATACCTGTTCTTCTTCTTCTTTGTAAATTCTCTCTTCCACTCTTGTAACTTTTGAAGTGTCGTCTTTGTTTTTTTATAATTCCATCTGTCGAGAGATGTTCTTATATGTCATTTCGATTAGTTTTCGTTCCGATTTCCTTAGTTTGTTTGTTTTCTTCACTTTCTGAAAACTGTTTTCTACCACTTGTTTTTATTTTGATTAGTTCATCCCTACCATATCTTAACTTTGTAAATTTCACTTGATCACCTTGACTTATGGTTCCTAATTTTCAGTAATTGTTTTCAGTTTTTTGTTCACAAATTGTGTCATTATTTCTAATTACTAATTCATTTGGCTCATAGCTTTTCTTCTGACAACAATTGTTTATGTTTCTTTCTTTATCAATAACGTACATATCAGTTGAGTTTTGAATCATATTTGCCGGTGAAATTATATGAGTTTTTGTTCGTTTTTCATTTACTTTGAAAGTATTGACACTAATCTCTTTTGTTCTTTCCTCTGATTGTGATGTCTTGACTGTAGTAGTATTCGGTTTAATCAACTTTCCATGTTATCATTGAATATTTGATGAATATCCTTAGCACCAACTAGATTTTCTTTATATTTGCATTGGACATATTCTTTGTATTCCTTTTCTAAATTTCCAACTGACCTATTTAACTGTATTAAGGTGTTGTATCAGTGACCAGATATCTTCTCCTTCACATACTTTGGAAGAATATGAAAAATTAAAGAACACATACTTCTTTCTGTCATCATGCTATCAATGGTTTTTAGGTCTTTACACATTAGTTGTATTTGTCTATAGTAGTTCCTGATTTTATACCACTTAATGGTTTTGCGTCTGTGCCTGTTTCATTTCTTCTTAATTGTATCATCCACAATCTGAGTATGATGATTTTCTATTAGCTCATTTCTCTTAGCATCTTTGATTGTATTTTGAATGCTATTATCCTCAAGCAACGAATTATTATTTTCTATACTCGACTTAATATTTCTGATGTTTTCAGACTCCTCTTTAGTTTATTACTCATTCTAATCCCTTGATGAACGGAATTATCTTTTTCAATTCTCAAAGTACTTCAACATTTCTTTTCTAACATTTTCACAAGTTCATTCGTTATCTTTCATTTATTTTCTAACGAAGTAATATGATCTTCTAGAAATTTTTATATATGCTGATTGATATTTCAGGTTTATTGCCTGTTCCTCGCACTTGGTTTTTATATCTGCGATATCGTTAATTAGTACTCGATATTCATCTTTGTCTCGATAAAGTTTTGGAGATGATGAATTGTTTCCATAAGACAAAATATGCATTTCCTTAACATCTAAGTTTCCTTCGTCTTTGCCTATATTAAGTTGATATGTTAGAAATCTTTTCCATAGTTTTACTATAATTCCCACTAAGATAGGTTTTGACTTTCCTCTTAGGTTGGTTATTTGTGGTTTATTATTTATGCTTTTTGCTTGTTTTTTCTTCTTTCTGCTTCAACGTATTCACTTCTAACTTTAATTCTTTCATTTGTGATTTTTGGTTGCAAATCTCTATATTACATTTTTCCGAATTTCCTTGACATTCTTGAAAGTTGCGCTTACATTCATTTTTGTGAATAACTTTCAATTTTCTCATTAACAATTTCGAAATTTTGATTGATATCTTCCTGAAAATGCTGAATCTTTACGTCCAAGCGTTGCTCTGTTTTTCAATAGTATTTTTTCAATTTGAAGACTTTGTTGCATCGTTTCTGAATCCAATTTCCTTCTTTCAGAATCCTGTTGCATCATCTGGAATATTTTATCCAAATTAACTTGCTCGTTTTGAACTTTACTACCTTTTTATCTGTCGGAGTCTTCCATCGTAGGAGAATTACTTAAATGATCCTTATGACCTTTTTTTCCTTGTAGTCTATATAATTTTCTTCTATGTCGTTTCTTCACCTGCGTCTTCATTTCATTTTCAGTAGCTTCACTACCTGACGTACTTCTGTTCGTGCCCTACGTTGGGCGTCATTATAAAAATGATAGAAATATATATGTTGTATTATGCAGTAATAGTAACGTTGAATATACAGTTCGCTTTCCTTATTTGGTCCTCTTGTAATTGCTGAGCGACCACTTTTCATATAAAGTTCTTAATTGAATTTCTCAGGACGTGTAGTTTTGGTTCAAATGACGAAACTCTGAGTACGTAGCAGGCAGCTTCCACAGATAAACACCGTACACCAAGTCTATTCCAGTGTGGGCTAGAAATGACTTTCATACTATATCTGTAGAGGTTATAAATATTATCAATTATTTCGGAGCTTTGCAGTTACCTGGAATAATTGATAAATAAAACTCCGAACAAATGAAAAGCATTAGTTCCAAAAGGAAGGTATATATTCACAGAAAGGATATTATACCATATATAACGAATTCTCTGTGAAGTAATCCTCACATGACTATTTAAATTCAAAGGTACAATAAGTATTTGGGACCAATTATTTAGCACATCAAATAAGTTACACCAGTTCTTACAGAATGATTTCTGACAAAGTAGGTGTATATAAAATATTACTGTGCTCTTAACTAACACTTTAATTTGCAGCAACAAAGATATAACAACACTTGTTACATTCCAAATCCGCAATAAAACTGTGGCGACATCTATCGAGCACCTCAGGAAACATCTCAATAGTATGCATGCAACCCACTATACAGTCACGAAATTGCTTATTAAACAGCTTATGAACCTTTTCAATACTAGTTCATTTGTTATTAGTGAAATATAATAATAACAATAATATAAAACAATTATATATTCAATGTGATAAATGCATAAGCAATGATTAGGCTATAACATAGCAACAAGTGGGCTCATATCAACGTGTGTTTGAAAATAAATGAAGTTGTGAGAAAGATTTAGGAGTCTAACTCGGGCCGAGATGACGAGAGAATGGAGGAGCCTGCATAATCAAGAATTCCATACACTGTATGATTTACTGGGTATCATAAAAATGGATTTATTACGCCTATGGGAGAAAGATGATCACATTCTGTCGTGATTGATAATTCGGAGGGAAGGAGGTCGTTGGGAAGAGCGAAAAATCATGGGGGGACAATATTAGAAGGGAGGTATATGTTCATGTTTAAGCTTGGCCTGAACTTGTCCAGGGTAGAATCTAATAGGGAACATATGTTACTGCGGCGATAAACTTTCGAGTTCTGTGCACCATAGAGTTTGTTACTTAATAATGAGAGTGGTAGAATCTTTAAAAGTGTTATAAGAAATTGCAATACTTTGGCTATGAAAAATCAAGAGAACTGCTTGTTAATATAAACAGAACAGCAGCGAGTTTCGCTGTGCCCAGTGATCGCGTGATCAAACAACGTTACTGACAATAATAGGTTCAAATAATTCTTAGAACACGAATGAGAAGGGAATTCAGTGTTGCCGAGAGGTTTAGCGCACTCGCTTTCTGTGCGCGTGGTATCGGGTGCAATTTCCGCCGGGGTTCATTCAACCGAGTGGTCGGTCCATAGTCCACTTTAGCAAAAACCATAGGAGCTCACCAGCTCCTTTCGGTTGGTAATAGCAATTCATTAACTCACAAATGAAAAGAGATGTAATAGGCTATAGTAAAGGTGCTCTATGGATTTTTCTTAAAAAAAATATGCTTAATAATATAAGAAGTTTCCCTACTCACAACAGGTTTCGCTAATCATTTTGCAATCATGGCATCATGCCAGGTTCGATGCTCTGTGGGAAAAAAAAATTCGGAGTCAATGTAAAGCCCTCGTTCTTTGAACGCCGCCTCCCTCGGATGCAAGGCTAGGACAAAATATTATCTGTTCACGGATCTTTGGCTCATATACCTGTTTCACTCCAGAACTAACCATTTTCACACGAGAAGAGTACCGTATTATATGTTTTTTTGCTATCAACACATCTCCAGTCCTATAAAAGAAGTTCGAGTATGCAATGCCATGTTACAACTAAACGGGAACCTTACGAAGACGATAAAAGTTGTTGAGGTTATACAAAAGTGTGTTAAAAGAAAGAGGGTGGCACATGCAAGTTACAATTAAGATAAGAAAGGCAACGGACAGAATGAAAGTATCTCGTGTATGGTGCTGCGCAAGAAGGAGTGTTCTTATCTCGTCTGCTTGAGGTTCGCGTTCAAATGCGGCACGGTTTTTCATAGTTAAACATCATATTGGAGATTTGAGACGTATTGAAAATAAAGAAAGATTAATCTTTCAGCAATATATGATGCTGTTATAGAATAGGCAAGGAAATATGTATGTATTACGAGAGTCTAGCATTTAGGTAGCTATGATTAAACTGTAACATTTCTGGGAGGCTTAGCGTATAAGTACATACCAAGTCCATAAATATAAGTTGAATAGAAACTAAATGTTAGATCACAGGATTAATAATTGATAGACTCCAGGAATACCCTTTTCCACGATATACCAAAAAAATAATTGGTCACCTACCTGAAAAGTTTGACTAAGGGCCTTGGTCTGTTAAAAGCTGGGTGGCGGCATGTACAATGTCCCTCAGCCTTTCACTTAGCAAAACAAATGTCACAATTGTGCCTGTTTAACTTAGAGGATATTACACGGCTGGAAACCTACTGAGGTGGCATCCCACGATTATAGCATGACCTATGTCCGACAGCTAAGCACCATGCGCCAGGTCCTTCGGAAGTTGTTCTCTTGCTCACTGAAAATAGCAGCTATAGTTCCCGTCATCTGCTGGCCAAAAGAGAACAATCACCATCACGGAGTGATCAATTACTTGTTGGTAGATAGTGTCAGGCATGTCAACCTAGAAAAGTTCGAATGCGGGAGAGGGGCGAATCTGGAAGGAAGGAAATGCGGGAACTTGCTGAGAAACTAAAAAAAATACATGATAAAGAGTTATAACAGAAACGTTAAACCACAGAACACAGATGTTAAATCTTGGGAGAAAATAAAGTTTTGTAACTGGAACTGTGAAAAATATAGGGTTGGGTTTGGGCTCTTCGGTATTTTGTATACAGAGAATAAAATTTAGAAAAATAATAACACAGCATTATTACATACCCCAAAAGATTTTTTGGGGGCAAAAATCAAGGGGTTAATGTGTGGGGTTCTGGGTACCAAGGAGTACGCGCTGTTCTCATTTCTGCAGAAACCTCAAATTTTTCAATGAATACTCAAAGAAAGACTTCAATTAAGACATTCAGTGAAAACCCGAATGCGATATATCAAGTGGTTATCGAGATACGCCTTAATAAATATTGCGACCCCACGAAAAATGAATTTGTGGGGTTTCAGAATAAAAAGAAAAGGAATCCAAAAACTACTTACAAATCTTAATATAATAAAATAAATCATTGCTCAAAGTGGTTTCAGCATGTATCTATGTGGGGTTCGGGGGTACTGTGGAGGTACCCACAATATCAGCAATCGAAGTTGGTCGGATTAGTTTATGACCAAATGTACAGTACCATACAACGTTACATTAAGTAGAAATTGGAAGTTGATAACGAGAGTTACCGAGATACAGCAATTCGAATTTAGAAGTGTTCTTTGATTTGGAACAGACATTCGGAAGTTGTCCTAAATGATTTTTTTTTCTTCGGATTTTGTTTAAATATTCATTATTTTAAAAACTAGGAATATCTATCACCTACATTGTTCATAGTACAACATGCATCTTAAACTACAATACTCTCATGGGAATAACACGGATTTGAAAATGAGTTGTAAGAAGTAAGTTTCCAGAATTCAATGATATTTATCAGACTAATGTAAGTGTATTTGTATTGTACACTTGCTTAATCCCTTCCCACTGTTTCTTTTTAAAAAATACGTTTGCTTCCGGGAATCCGGAAGCAAACG
>JAGDQP010031048.1:0-22179 GCA_022664845.1 Lepisma saccharinum | reverse complement strand
TCATCCTCTACCTTCATACCAAATTTCATGTTTCTAGCTTACTCCAAACACCCTAAACAATAAGAGTGAGTGAGTGAGTAAGTCAGTCAGTCAGTCAGTGAATGAGTGAGTCAGTTAGCCTAAAATGTGCAATTTCAGGGGTCCACAACTAGAACATAGTTTGAGATACGAATATGAAATTTTGTACATCTGCACATATTTACCATATCTCCTTATCGCCAAAAGCTCATATTCCTATCTTTAACATCTTTTTTTCTTACGGGGCCCCCAAATCGTCGATTTTGCCATAAACTCTTGTTCCTGTATAACATGCTTCTGGCAGTGCTGACGTTTTCTGACGTGAAGAACTTAGCTCATGCACTGCCGTGCATGTTGATCTATTCCTGTTTTACGTTTTAGAAGGGTTTATGGTTCTTAAGATATGTTAGATTCAGCTGTATTGTAAATGATAGGGTAAGTTAAGCAAATTGCAGATTAGCTTATATCCGAGCCTTCTGAGTAACATAGTTTTCTTTAGAAGCACGGAATGATAAATTGCTATTGAAACTTAGACTGAGCTTATAGACTGAGACAACTAAATAGCAGATATCGGTACAAAATGGTGCTTCTGAAACTAGCATTATTATAAGTAAAAAGCATCTCGAGTGAGGAAAGTTAGTGATAGGAGATGTATCAGTCTTCATATTTTAAGGTAAATACTGTTTCTGAAACTGAATTAAGTGCAATCAGGATAGTTGGTATATAGTCTTTACGTTGAAAACATTCGAAACAGGTGTTGCCATCAGTAGAAACGAATTCGTATTAAAAAAAATGCTTATTGTTTACATATGGGATCCTTCATAACACGAAATATCTGCATGTTACTGTGAAGTAAATGTTAGTTCTACATTACGATTTCTTTTATTTATAAAACCAGAGTGCTAGAGCACGCCCTGTTCAGTTTCAGTTATTAGCGCGTTGCTGGCTGTAAGTCATCTTTATTCATCTTTACTAGTTTTGCATGACCCTTATTTAAATTTCGAATGGAATTTAGTAAGAACCCACGCATATCTAAGAAAGTCAATAGTTAAAGTTTAACAGTTATACATAAAGACACAATCAATGCTATTAACACTGATTACTTTGGTATTACCAACCACAGAAATTAGATGAAATAGATATTAAATAAATTAAAGAAGAGATGTTGTAAGTACCTGTGTTGTATCCCAGGAGCTGATCAGTACAGTTGCATCTCTTCATTTTCATTTCTAGTCGACATTGTGCTATGCACGCAGAGTAACTATAGTGTTCAAAAGCCCACATGTTTTCATTTTCGAAAGGGAACATGCATTTTCTTCGCTGAGGAGATAGTTCGTACACACCATCTTCAGCAACATCCGTTTCAACATGTAGAAGTAGACCTCCTCTTTTCTTCATGGTGGGCGTCAAAAACTCTAACATGGCTCCAAAATTATTTTTCAGAGGAACATCATACTGCGTAGAATACAGTAGTCTATAACCTAGATTCTGAAAGCAATTATTCAATTTATGAAAAGGAAACAAGAAACGTGGTTTCACTATAACGAAGACAAGTATCATCTAAACCTCAATTGGCAATTCCCAAAGCACTAAATGGCTTATTGCAGAAAGGGACCTGAGTCACATTTTTAGGTATAGGAGTTAATGGTATTTTAGTTACTTCCTTAGTTACAGACACATCTTTTAGTGCAGACATTATGCCAGTCAGATTGGGCTATTGCCAAGAAAATGGACATTAAAAATTGTAATTTAGTGCAGAAAGGTACCTGAGTCACTGACTCGGGTCTTTTCTGGAATAAACGTAGCTACTGTGTAGCGATGGACACAGGTCCTTTTCCACAGAAAAAGAAAACGAACTGTGTGAAAAATAAACTTGTCAACTCTGAAACAAGTGACATCCGTAAGAATAGTTCGTCTGTAGCCGTGGTCTGTAGAGGGTGATATGTGGTATTGCAGAGCGGTGGGAGCTGTTGTGTGAGGTTTTGTTGCTTGTGTTACAGGTATGTAGGACGATAGTAGTGTGAGGGACGTGAGCGTTCACAGTCCCAGAAAACATCGGAAAGGAATTCGAAATCCTGAAACATATACCAGAAATGTGATTAGAAGTTCAAGAGTGCATGGACAGGAGTATGTTAACTACAGGGTTGTTATAACACTTGAAAAAGTGCGGTCGTCTTGTAAGTGGCCAAGAAAATGTTGTGAACAATTTAACCAAAGGGAATAAATTTTTGCAGAGAATGATCCATGTTGAAAATGTTAAGACACATCGTCCATACAAAGAAGATACTGCGTTACATGTAACCCTTACATTGAGGGTTACAAAATTAATTATTCGTATGCTGAATATTTGAGCCAACAACGGTACATTAATTTGTTACACTATAAAACTTTGACAATTTTTCTTGTTTTTCTCAAAATTGTCCAAAAGTGACTCAGGTCCCTTTCTGTAATAAGTCATTCAACTGCTTTATGAACATATTCAAGAATAATTGACACTATTTTGAACCAAGTCTTTCATTGCTTGTTTATGAAGATAACAAACGTATTAACTGAAAAAGTGATAGGAATGTATCTATCTATGTAGGATTTTATTAATGGCCTTGAGGCATCTAAGGTTCAGTTCTGGATAGGGGAGTTGAAAAGGTTCGGGAAGATGTCGACCATGGCCTATGTTGAATGCGCCGTTCAGTCATTTCCCTGGAGTGACTGACAAGAAGGGAAATCCTGGAAAATACTTAAGATGGTCGGCTGCTGGGATCGACCCCACGACCTACTGAATGACGCCTCTTTTCTAAATGCTACGTCAATCTACCACCTTTCAAACGTTCTGTTTTATTGGTTATAAGTCAAATATATATATATATATATATATATATATATATATATATAAATAAATATATATATATATCGAGTTGAGTTTTAATGAAGAAAAATATGAACAAAAATTTAATCAGACTACGAACTCAATAGAATTGTACTCTACAGTACTTACTGATTGCGTACCATGCATTAAAAGATGTATCAGAACTACAACTGTACTTAACCTGTCCTAAGCATGTAAACGTACCCAAGTTCTTCAAACTACCTCTTATGCAGAACCATACTAGAACATAAAACATTCAGCAACAAATATATAAGCTTTATTTATAACACACACAACTAATTATCATGCAGTAAATAATATTCTACATTTCCAGTGTAGGTTAGATAAAAATTCACATGCACAAGCTCACGTAATATTATCATACGCAACGTTAGGTTAGACATAGGTTAACTAGCCTTCAGATTTATCAATTTGAATCTTACTTGAAAGCGTACCAACTAGCATTACACCGAATATACTTATCGTTCTCTTACATAGAATTCTTGAATAACGTATTGAACTGTGTTTCTTCTTTATGCTTAAAGCTGAGTTCATGATTCTTTAAGTTCCCAACAATGTAAACGCACAGTTTCAAAGCGTGTTTCGTATACATCACATAAGCAACAAAGTGCATCATCAGTTCAGATTAATATTTGTACACATTTTGTGACATCAATTATTCAAACACCTACTTAAGCATCCGTTTGAAGATCTGATAGTTCATTTAAAATATAATTACTGGACATTTCAGGCCTACAAATACGTAAAATTCTTGTTAGGCATAACTCTATTATAGGTAGACCACAAACCAACTTCCATAAGAAGACAATTACGATTTACTTTCCTTTTCTGTAAATAAAGTTTACTACGAACTATATATTAAGAACGGTCGCTTGCTCTTAAATTTCAATGCAAATGATTCAACACACTGAGAAATAGAAACAGAGTTGGTTCAAACATGGGTCAAAAATAACTTCCAAACTTATTCGATCTTTACATCTGGTCAAAATAGTAATAATCCATTGTCAATTCAGTGACATTCACTCCCCCTTCGGAAAATGAATGTTTAATACCCAAACCAATGATTTTCATTGGTTGATTATTAATACCTTTTATTCGAGGAACATCGTTTACTTCAGAAACAGTTTCTTGCATTCTACCCAATATTTGTTTATTGACTACGTTGTTGCATGCATCCCTATCTATCATAGCACCGAATTCGATTTGATGGTATCTTAAATCGATTGAGAGTGTCGGTGACTCGTCATTTCCATTGGAAGCATGTAAATACTTGATCCAGAAATCATCAAAGCCTAAACCAAATTTACATTATTTACTTCAGAATTGGATGGCAGTTCTTCTACTAGAATTTTTAGATATTTAGTTTCAGTTGGATATGGCTTTGGTTTTACTGACGCCTTGTATCTTATTTTGAAATGAGCACTTTTTCCACAATTTAAACATTGTGCCTAACATTTACCCCTATTATGAGATCTTGCACAAAATTTACAGTTTGTTATAATTTGAGATTACATTTTACTACCTGATTTTGTGGAAGAACCTTTGCGAGGAAAAACATTTACCTCATTACTATGTATTTGAGCCATTTATAACTTTTGAGCCAGGATAAAACTGTCTTGTTCTGCAATTTCATGCTGAATGAAAATATTTACAGCTTTGTCAAAATCCAAATCATCGATAGATAAAATACGTTTGCGAATATTGTTGTCGTTAATGCCAAAGGTAATTTGATCGGTTAGAGTTTCTTCTAAGTACGATCCGAATTTACAAAGAGATTTTTTTTCTCAAGAATATTAAGTATTCTTCAACCTATTGTTCAGGTTGTTGAATTGATCTATGGGATGAAAAACGCTCAGTCCTGAAATTTTATCTAGGGCGATACAATTTTACCATCATTTCTTGTAACTCAACAAAAGTTACGTCAAATACCAGTTTTAGACTGAACTCTTGTTGTAGACATTCAAAAGCAGTACTTTCGAGAGACATTAATAATAATAATAATAATGTTTTCTGAATATCATGAATCTCATACACTGAACAGTGCAACTCAAAGCAAATATATATATATATATATATATATATATATATATATATATATATATTCCCCATATATATTCGTCAGCTGGAAAATTTTACTGCCGTACAATAGTTTTGCACAAATGTAGATCTCTATATTTTGCTGCATGCATTGTGATCTAATTACATTACAAATTGCATACCATACTGCTTTTTGATGTTCCGTTTCATCTACGGTAGAATATACACCTGTGTTACCTTTTCATATTTCGCCAATATATTATTATTATTAACTTTTGCAAGATCGCACCCATTAATGGTTAAACATTTTGATTTTTGAAAATTGACATTAATTCCACTGACTCTAGTACATTGAGAGGGATCTTGTAAGAATTCTAGTTGCTTGTAGGACGTACTAACTATTGTTACATCATCCGCAAAACAAAATACATTGATATTTTGGAAATCATGAAGGAGTGAGTCTTTATAACTTAATAGGGTGTTAATTAACGGTGTTAATGCTATAGAATAAAACAAAGGCGAGAGAGGACAACTTTGTTTTGCAGAAGTTTCTATAGGAATTGGTTGAGATAAGTGACCATCAATTTGTAATGTTAACGTGGCCTTACAATACATAATGTTTATGATTTGAATGAAACTATCGACAACATGTATCGCTCGTAAACGCTGTACACAATTAGCGATGATATAGCACATCAAAAGCACTTGCAAAATCTATGAAAATAAAAAAAGTTGAAGTTTTTACATCTATAGTATGCACAAAGGTCCCTAATGCTACGCAATCTAAACGAAATATTAAACACCTTTGACATTATCTCATTCACAATCTCCATAAATTCTTCACCAATTGTCCCAATACTTTAAATAGAAGAGATAGGGAAGTCCATCTTTTTCTGGAAAGCTATTATTTTTACATTTTTGTAGAATGTTCAAAATGTCATTGTTAGTAATAGGCTGCAACAATTTGTCGTTATCTTGCTGGGTTAAACAAGTTTGAGTATTTGTTAAAGGATGTAGACAGCCTAATTTATTTATGCATTTTTTACTATACACATTTCTATAATAGTTTGCAAACGTGCTCATAATATCATCAAAATTTGTAATATTACCGGAGTCATAATAGTACCGGTGAATTTTGGTAATATAAGATCGTTGAAAACGATTTTTGTAAGGAATAAGATGGTAAACGCATACTATCTCATTAGCAAAATATTCATTATTCGGAACGTTCTTTGTAAAATTACCTCATTGTTGTTTTGCAGTTGTATTAATTTTGCCTTTAGTTTTTTTGATTGTAGTATATTCTCTGTGCCTCCTAGTACGTTTCCACAAATCATTTAGTACAAGATATAAATGCTCTATCCTGTTCCGAATATCTTTTTTCGTTTCAGCTTCCATCCACCTAGAGCAGGATTGTAAATATGCAAGTTTTTGCATATTTACAACACCAATGAATTTTAGTTCTAAACTATTCTTCTGTTTAACCAATAAGACCATTTTATGCATAAAGAGAGCACGTATTTCATCGTCACCTAATATGGATTGGTTTAATATCCAAGAAGATAGCCCACATAATTTATACATTTTCTCTACTTTGATTCCCATAGTTATTCTCTGCGTGGTAACTAAAGGATGCTACTACTGCCTTAATATTAGTAACGTTTCTTAACAAGTTCTCTGAAACGTAAAATCTATCTAAGGGAGATTCTACTGAGTAAGATTGTTATGTGTAAATTATATCGTTTCGTTTCTCAGCTAAACGTCTGACAAATGCATATTTTTAACTAATGAGCCGAACTAAGGCTTGACTGCGTTGAAACACCCTGTAGTGTCAGATTCCCGTGTCAAGTTCAAAAGTTGCTTGATGTGTTCAAGGTCTTGAGAAAACAAACGAAATAAGGTTACACATTCCATACTGCTTCTGGTAAAAGGAGAATCGATGTGTTTTTTGTTTCAAGAACATTGTCAACTTGTGTAACAGATATCCCGTTAGTACAAACTTGATTTTCAGAACACTAAAATCAAATTTTCTAACTGAAAATGAATCCTATTAAACATTAACCACCTATGTATGTTTGGAGGTTCAACGAGGTTTATTTGACCTCAGATGATTATATACAGCTTATTAACATGGGAACAATTAAAAATACGAAAACACAAAATGCAAACTTTACTACATTTGTGGCCATTTTGTAAACAAAATGTGCTTACGTAACCAAATGCTTAGCTGCACAAAACAATAATATTAGAAAAGAAAGATATTTTTACTATTTTAAAATTCTACAGGAATTTGTCACTAAATTGAAAATAAGTGAATCAATGCTTCATAAGATTAATTTAATGAAAATATGTTTCTTGTTATAACCATTATTTTAAAACAAAAGCGGAATATAATTCTTTGAACGACTTTATGTTTGAGATTAATCCTGTTTTGAGTGCGGAAGATAACAGAAAATTTATTGTTCCACTTACAACACAGGAGATAACAGAAATATTAAAAACTTCGAATCCATACTCTGTGGGGACTTACGGAAGTGTAACTCACCGATTTTAATTAAACTTTGCATACTTGTAGAACATCGAAAAATAATCGACACGTATTTTTTTTATTTCGGCAATGGTGCGGGTTTAAGAGTAGAAAACACCCTGTGAACGTTAGGGGTGGTCTCCAAGCATAGACAGAAAACAATCATTTAATGTGGAAGAAACAATACTGCCAGGGGGGACAGCTGATTCAGAATCGGACGTCAAAAGTAAAAAAAAAAAAAAAAATGGCGGACCCAATATGGTGATTTCAATTACAAAAAGTCGTCTGGTTTGAAATCCTCTGCAGCTAGCCAAGAACAATTATAGTTGACAGGGATGACTGCGAGAAGGTGGCAGACCGATTTGAAACCCCTTTCTGTACTGATGTTAACGAGATGCTTGATTAAAATTAGTCTTGTCACCTCTCACTTTTCGGGGTGCTCATTTATAGTGAGCCCCTCGCCTCTCACTAGTCGGGGTGCTTATTTATAGTGATTTGTAGTATATTTATGTCCCGTGTTAAACCTTAAATAACGCAATAGGTGCTGAATTGTGAAAGTAGGTTTACTTCTGATAATACAATTTATTCGTACTTTATCTCTGATGCCCTAAATTTTCGTCTTCACTTTCTTTAGCGTTAAAATGGATTGTTGAATGGAATAGTGATGCTGAAAGTAGGATCAACATTTCGACTCGATTATATACCGACCGATTAAGTCTAACCAGCGATTGGTTGATGATTGTAATGAAAGACAAAGACAAATATAATTAAGATCCACTCACTGATTCATAATCAGTTTTCGTCGCCCAGATTTGCAAATCTTATTAGGTATGCGTTGGACAAAAGCGGTTATTTGGAAGAAAAACCACTGAGTTTGAAAATCCCGTAACATTTTGTTTCAGAGATTGTGCAGCATTTTGCGATTGGTGCACAGTTCTTGCCCAAATAAGGTGTGCGTGGTGTAAACAATGTTTATGCATCACACACTTTTTTACGAAATATCATTACTGTAAAACGTTTTCGCTAATAATTAATAATTATAACAATTGAGGTTCTATGAAGTTCTGACATAGTGAGAGGCGAGGGTACTCACTATAAATAAGCACCCCGAATAGTGAGAGGTGACGAGACTTACATTAATCAAGCATCCCGTTAACATCAGTACAGAAAGGAGTTCAAATCGGTCTGCCACCTTCTTGTAGTAACCCCTGCCAACTATGATTGTTCTTGGCAAACTGCAGAGCATTTCAAACCAGACGACTTTTGGTAATTGTGATCACCATATTGGATCCGCCATTTGAATTTTGTCCTTTTGACATCCGATTCTGAATCAACTGTCCTAAACCCTTCTGGCAGTATTGTTTCTTCTACATTAAATATTGTTTTCTGTCTATGCTTGGAAACCACAATAACGTTCACAGGGTGGTTTCTACTCTGAAACCCGCACCATTGCCGAAATAGAAAAATACGTGTCGATTATTTTTCGATGTTCTACAAGTATGTAAAGTTCATTAAAATCGGTGAGTCACACTTCCGCAAGTCTCCTTGTTAGATGAATTGAATAAAAATTAATAAACTTTTAGTAATATACTACTGCTGAAATTATGTGGTTTTTAACAGACTTATCAACCCAGAGAAGTTTCAATGCGTGAGGTTTGCCAATCTGGAAAGGGAAAATGCGGGAAATTGCGTGAGAAACGAAAAACATACCAAAGAGTTACAACACAGACGTTAATAATAACAAAAGTACTGTTAAAAACACACAACGTGCGGTATTAACTTATTTATGTTTTCAGAGTAGGTCCTACTTGAAAAATAAAACTAAACATTTTTAAAGTTACCGGTATTAAAATAGTTTACGACCTGATCAGTTCAACAATCTCTCTCGATACCATACATCTACCATTATGCTTTTGTTTTTACCTCACTTTACAGCACGAGTTTGAAATTTTGCACTTTTTTCAAAAAGTGTGAGTTTGGAGGTTCTTTGCGTGAGTAGATGCTTGAATGCGTGTGACTCACCTATTTTGCGTGATGGTTTTCATGCCTTTTTTTTAACGAATTCTGGCATGCAAAAAGTGTACCTAAGGAATTCACAAATGTATAGGCAGTGCTCATAAAAAAAAAAAAAACGGTACAGGCTTCTTTAGATACATTACATGTGATTAGTTTATGCAATTTAGATATCAAGTTGCTATTCAAATGTATTACCTTCCGTAACCTATCGATACACTTCCAACTTTCCCTACGTATTTACACATTGGGGGCAATTTGACCCCTCTATTATTTTTACTGAATAAACTCAAAATATGGCGGCTTACTTAGATATGAGACTTGTAGATTGCGTTTCCAACTCTGTTAACTAGTTTTCATTTTTTGTACAAGGGATTACATCTTCATTTTACTGTATTAATTATTTAAAACCGAAACGATAACTTTTATGAAGGCAATTGTATTTATCTTAGTACATTTTACATTTGTTATTGCAAATGTAGTGTGCATAATAGTTATGAATTTTGTGACTGCAAAATATAACAAATAGCTCCGAAATTGCTTTTAAACACGTAGTATAAAATACAGTTTTGTACAAGGGTATATTTTTCATACTACGAAATTTCCCCCAAATTACACATCAGTTTGCTCAGAAAACAAACAATTTGAATGTTACTTGGAGATTTGTTTGTGGTTACACACAGTTTTCACACAATGAGCGAGTGTGAATTGGGCAAACGTACTTTTGGAATTTGAAACACACCGTTGAGGTCTTCTTATCTTTTGAATGAGAACATATCGAACACCTTTTCCCTTTTCTTTTTCCTGGTTGATCATTTTGCTGCGAAGACACTGTCACATCGCATTGTTCTAAGGCATCAGAAACGCTTTCCTTCAATCTAGAACTACTGTCGCGCATTTGCATGAAAGGTTTCACCATCTCGTCTGCAAGCTCTTTCAAGAAAAGTCTGCGACGATGAGTAACTTTTACATTGTAACCAGGATTGATGCTTGTATATAGAATAAATGCATTCAATGCTGCTACATCTAACATATTGAAAAACAATACCATCGACCATTGCTTAGTCTGACGCTTTGTTGTATACGTTCTTACAAGTTTATCCATTGTGTCAACACCTCCTTTCGTTTTATTGTAGAACGTAACGATTTCGGGCTTTCGTTTCTCACTTTCTGAATCAATCGTAGGACTATGATGCATTGGTGACAAAAGAACCACACTTCTATTTTTTTTGAACATAACTAACCATTGTCACGTCATGAATAAACGCAAATTGAGAGGAATGTTTTGCACGTAATTGACTTGGTAACATGATGGGAGGCACCTACTTTCTGTGTTTTCTCATTGTACCCACTAGAGAAATGTTACTGCCTAGCAACTGCTGAGCCAGAGCCAAACTTGTAAAGTAATTATCTGTTGTTACATTTCGACCTAGGTGAGATTTCAGAATGCTACTAGTCAGTTCCATGACGACATTATTGGACAAATTACTTTGTGGCGGTAAGCCTGGTTTTCTGCCTGTGTACACAATTCCCTTGTAAGCATATCCTGAATTAGAAGCACATACCAAAATATTTTAATGCCGTATTTTCCAGGCTTTTGTGGCATGTATTGAATGAACTAACATCTACCCCTGTACGACACCAATTGCTAATCAATTGTAAGATTCATCTCTGGTACCATAGCCCTTGTACAGTTTTTTTGTAAATGTGTCCCACACAAAACTGATTGCTGCAAGACGATCTGTCTGTAATCTTTCAGTCCTAGTAAGTTTATCATCAAACCGTAAAACGCGAAGTATACTCGGTTTACAGACATTGTTGCTCTGTACGTTGGGTTTGAATGTCGAACAAGAAATATTTCTTTTACAGGTACGTCCCATTTTTCTCAACACCGGCAAGCAAAAGCAAACCGATAAAAGCAGTTAGTTCAATAGCATCGATTTCTTTCCAGCTATTTTTTTTTCTCTTGCAATACGTTTACCTTCTAAGTTTGTACACAATATTATCTCATCAAGCAGGTCAGGGGTAATGAATATATCCAATGCCGATTTCGGTGATGAAGCTGTAACATTTCTAGCTGGTCCTGGGACGCTCTTTATCACGTTACATTTACGCGTTTGTGAAGCCTTGGGCGGATTTTTGTTCGAAACCGTACCACCTTTGGATATGAAATCTTTATCTTGGGTAACTGCATGCTTCCTTTCAATCCAAAAGGCAAGTGTCGTATCGTCATCTGTGTCAGTTCCACTACTTGATTCTTCTTCACAACAATATCTTCCTTTCCAAGAATCTGAATCAATTTCTTGTGCCATGTCCTCGGCCTCACTACAGTCATCCTCACTATCGCTTAGTAACAGTTCGTCCATTATTTCCTTCTCTGTAAGTCCACTCATTTTTTACGATAAACGCTGCACAAGATACGTGTCCTAAGAATTATGAGTCTGGTCTGGTCTGGTTTGGTCTAAGAACTAGTGCGGAAATGGCATTAATTGCGCCCATCCATGGCACTATTGTTTAAACATTTGCTGTTTTTAATGATATTTTTAATATATGACAGTTTAACAGTCTATCAGTCTTTATAATTGCTGTTTTAATGTCAGTTGATTACCAGTTGCTATGGTTACAGTCCGCCATAGGCGTCAGTTCAACTCTTTAATTCTAGTCACCGTCACTATTGTGATGTATATTTCACTATTAATTTTCAATTTCAAATTTGGAACACTATTACATGAAGCATTGAAGCTCTATATGACGAATCTTGTTAAATTCTAGATATGAAGGTTAAAATCACAATTAAGTAGAGCAAATTAATCACTACGAATTTCAGCGGCTTCCATCCATTAAGCCGCCATCTTGCCGAAAAACCGAATTATGAGTCATATATGAGAAACGCTCAGCATTACTCGACGATTGATCACAGCACACCCTTAAAAGCAAAACTGTTTCTTCTTCTTCTTATATATTTTTACTGCAGTAAGATCATCGTATACCATTCGACATATTGTGCCTATACGCGCAAATCTTGCAAGTGTACAACTTCTGATATGCCATACAAATTAGGGGGCAAATTGACCTCCAAAGTGTAAACTCGAGGTAAACGGAGAAAACAACCTCTACCCTCCTCCCATCTTAAAATAATAAAAAACTGAGTGTGGGTAATAATTGACAAAATACGTTTATAAGATGTCACGAAAAGCCATTATGAACGAATAAAACATAATCAAGTAGCTCAAGAAGAAAAGAGGCAGGGGGTCAATTTGACCCCTATCTAAGGCTTAATGGATTATACTGATAAGTTGCTGCATCAAGTCCGGCCGGTCCATGCAGACCACTATTATTTCAATAAACTTGCTACTATTAAAATAAAGGTAGAAAAAAAATATTTGCGATAATGATACCCGGCCGATGTTTTCTGTTAGGTAATTGGCCTAAAAACCCGGGAACTGATCAAAAAAGGAAAAAGAAAGAAAGAACTAAACGGGGTGGTGGGCTACACGGGCCGGGCTGGGCTGGTGCGGGCCTGGGTTTGCAGGACTCTAGTATAGAGTGGTCTTCAAGACGCTCTATATTCATTTTCATTCATTTTCATTCATTTTCATTCTTATGAAATACTACGAATAAATAAGCGTATGTATTACATAGTACAGACTTGAAAGATGCCTTTAATTCTGTTTCACAATAGTATCTTTTTCATTTATTACACAAATTTGGAGTGTCTTCGGCTCTTATTAACATAACAGAAGTTATGTGTAAAAATCTTATAATGAAGTTAAAACTCAATGGTAGAGTTCCAAAATAATAAGAATGCTAAAAAGAGTTCCCACGACCAGGTACTGAAAGATTTTTCTTATTTTCACTGGACTTAATGTCTCTAGTAACAGGCAGTGTAGTAATTGTTGTTTCAAATTGTTGTCGCATTTGACTTCCTAATTAGTTCTATTAAATAAATTTTGTCTGTTATTAATGTTTTCCTCGACTTAAAAGAAAAACAGGAATCGAGCTAGATAAAAAAAGTAAAAACATCTTACGGTTTCAAGTAACTCAAGTTAAGGAATATTCATTTTATTTTTCAGTAACAAGTGAACACAAAATTTTAGGTGTATTTTGTTCAGCAAATATTAAGAAAACAATACAACTTTGTGAAGGGCATAAATTAGGCAAAATTTGTCATGTATTGGTTAATTATAAATATAGCTTCAATACGAACGGAAAGAGTGAATTATGTTAACACATATGTACCAGGTGTATACATAAGTAGTTTCCGGTTTAACTAAGAGATGGCGCCAGCGAAAAGTACGCAGCGTATTCATTTCACACATACGCCATTTTGTTCGTCTGACATTAAACTACAAACACACACAAGTTGAGTCCGCCAAACACTAGTGTCTTTGTTTTATCGTTCAGTGATCATGTCGAAGTTTGTGCCTGAAAAAGAACATTTGCGGCACGCATTGCTTTTCTTATTTAATCAAAAGAAAAAAGGCTGTTGAAAATCATCGTGTGCTGGTAGAAGCATATGGTGAACACGCTCCATCGATTAGAACATGTGAGACATGGTTTCGACAATTTAAAAGTGGTGATTTCAATGTGAAAGACAGTGCGCGCTCTGGTAGACCACAAAAGTGCGAAAACGAGCAATTGCAGGTGTTATTGGAGGATGACCCAACTCAAACTCAACAGCAATTGGCAAAAGCATTAAATGTGTCACAAGAAACAATCAGCAGACGTTTACGAGCAATGGGGAAGATCAATAAACTGGGTAAATGGGTCCCACACGATTTGAATGAACGTCAAACGGAAAATCGCAAAGTCACTTGTGAAATGCTGCTTCAACGCCACCAAAGAAAATCCTTTTTGTATCGAATTGTGACGGGTGACGGAAAATGGATTTATTTTGAAAACCCGAAGCGGAAAAAATTGTGGCTTTCACCTGGCGAAGCCGGTCCTTCAACACCAAGCCCAAATAGCTTCGGCAAGAAGACCATACTTTGTGTCTGGTGGGATCAGAGCGGTATTGTGTATTATGAACTCTTGAAGCACGGCGAAACCGTTAATGCACAACGCTATCGCCAACAAATGATTAATTTAAATCACGCATTGATCGAAAGACGACCGGAATGGGCCCGAAGACATGGCAAAGTGATTGTGTTACACGACAATGCGCCGTCTCACACAGCAAAACCAGTGAAAGACACCTTGAAATCGCTTGCATGGGACATCCTTCCGCATCCGCCGTTCTCCCCAGACCTGGCGCCATCTGACTATCACCACTTCGCTTCAATGGGGCACGCGCTCGCAGAGCAGCACTTCAGCAATTTCGAAGATGTTGGAAAATGGCTCGACGAATGGTTTGCCGCAAAAGACAAGCAGTTTTTCTGGCATGGTATGCATCAATTACCTGAAAGTTGGGCGAAATGTGTAGAAGCCGATGGCCAATATTTTGAATAAAACAAAATTAATTTCCCTTGAAAGTTACGTGTTTTCTTTACCACAAAAACCGGCAAAAACTTATGCATACACCTGGTATTAAGTAAATGTAATTACTGGATTCAAATATTTCCATTTACGAACCATTTAAACAAAAATAAATAAATTGATAGGTTACTTTTTGTGGCATGCACAAAGTATCAGGGTACATATCTTGCAGCTCTTCCATATAAAATATGTCTCTGCAGTGATGTTTAAAAAATAAACTAACATTTCTTGAAAGATAAATTCTCGGGGAAAGATTTAAAAGGTACCTCGCAAGATTCTTAATATCAATTACCAAGGAAAATAGAAATCAGATGTACTTTAGAACCTCTCACATTTATTACATTCATGAATTAGATAATTTCAACTTCTTATAAGACGTTATAATTTTCTACTTGAAAATGCGTAGAATCTCAACACATACTACACCAATGCACAAACATATGTGAAATATTAATCTTACCATATTTAATTATTCATAACGGAAATTCTTCCAATAATATATCTTACCCACATAGCATGTAAGCTTATGACAACTTTGATTTGCTGTTGACTTTCGCTTGTGAAGTTAAGTGTGATGAAACAAACTTGATTCAACTTTGAAATTAACTGTAATAAGTTCACTTGAGCTTCATTCAAGCTCTTCGCAGACAGTTGTGTTTATACATTGTACAGACCTCGGGATCATAATGAAGAGCTTAGCCGACAAATCATAATCCGTAAATTACGTCAGTAGTTCTGTCCTCTTCAGGTGTAGGCAGTACTGTTTGAACTATAAAAAATGCTGAGAAGACACTGCTTGAAAGTTACGAGACTAGTCAAATGATTAACCTATTGGAAAGATAATCCGGGGATCCCGGTATTGAATCCTGGCGTGATTATATTTACATATTTCTTTAAAATGAAAAATAACTTTTTTCGTTTTATACACATTTGGAAAATTTAAAAATTAATGATCATTGATTAGTTAGATTAGATAAGTCAGGTTCGGTGCTTTTTCTATTTATTTATTGCACATGCATGTGTTAGAACCTGAGTTAACTTATGAAACTTCCGGAATGTGTTTTGTCGGCGAGACTCTGTGACGTAAGCGTGCTGTATAAGTAAAATTTTGGCTCGGTGGATGAATGATTAAGAACGCTGCTTGTTATGTTTCTTTGTTTCATATGACAACTTCATGTGACAAGTTTACATGGCAAGCTAAAGCTTCAAGCTTTAGAAGTGCCAAGTAGTAAGCTTGTATACTTGCAATGGCAAGCTTGAAATAAATTTGAAATAAGCTTACTCTACTATCGTAGAACAGTAGTCACCATTTACTATTTGAGTCCAGATTCATATGAATGTCTGATTTCATAATCATTTTATGTAAGATGAGTAATCTGTACTCCCAAATCGAAATTGCATGTACAATGTTATATTGAAACAATATCAATATTTATTCGAATTCAAAATAGGATCGATTACGCAAGAAAAGAATGCAACCATTGTTGCCAGAAACATGGAATACGATTAGTAATATCACAACATTGATCCAACCTATAAAAAAAAAAAAATATTCCCGCCAGAAAAAAATGACATTACAATAGCTCATACTCCATAGATTGATTTAAGATATTAATATACTTCGTATAAAAAGATAAAGTATCTAAAAAGACCAGTTCACTTGATCAAAAAACTTCCTACTAAATCATATATTATTGATGTAGTACCTAAACTGCAGAATATGCTTGAAAGATATTAGTTTACAAGTTGGGTTGATATCTAAAGTGCACCCAACTGCCAGTCTGGACTCAGTGTTTACACTTAGAAAATTCTTGATCTTCTTTTCATGGACACTGTAATTGGCAAGATAAAGACTTCAACCCAAATGTATTTGAACTAGATGACATAATGAATTCTAATGAACTTTCTTTCTTCCTCTTCCTAATCTCCTCAATCCCATTTAGAATTAATCCGAATCGAATCTTTGTAAATCCTAATCATCGTAATATGTACTTCTTCTTACAAGGAACCCCTTGAGTGCGAGGTCTCAAGTTCACTCTATAGGTTGGATTATTTGAAAGTATAATGTGAACAATGAAGACATGAAAAATATTAGCTGCTAATGACTCACCGTGTGCAGCAGGAGAGCGGCAGAACATGAGTGCCTAGGAGGTGTAGAGACCAACATTTTATTGGATGTATGAATTACACTTCACAAAATGGACATCGTCGACATTCAATAAATGTTCAAAACAAACCATTATTGCACCATGAACACCGAATGAAATATGACGTACCACAGCGATCACAAAAGTGCGCACCATCAAGTTCGAAGGCGAACTCCTTGGGAGTAATAAACTGTGCAGGACGGTCAGCTACGTAACCACTCTTAAAGAATGCATATAGAATCATATAGGTATAACGTGGTGACGAGAACTGATGAAATGTGATGGCATGCAACAGAATGAGAAAGAGACTGTCGTGGATTTTATCGTGGAACTAGCTATCCTTGAAGGCATAGCTGCAGATGGTGCGATAATATGTTTTATGTGCACGGAGAAAACAAACGTCTAGAGGCTGAATTTGTGCGCACACTTGTCAGGAGAGATAGTCTACGCCAAAGTAGAATAATTTTTTTACGCAGACCAGGAATCAAATAACAGCAAGTTATTTGCACTAGCGATTGACCGAAATGTTAACTTCTGCAACTGTTGTTGTAGATATAATGCGTTGTTTGCTTTGTTTAACGTTGCCATTGCTCTGCTTTATATCAACACCAGTAGCAATGTTGCACTGTTGTGTTTTACTCATCGACTTAGCAGTTCAACTACGTCCCGGAGCCTCAAGCTGTACTGACCTTGGGATACCTACAGTGCCACCCCTTCTTAGCCACCATTGTGGTGGCGTGGTAGACAGTATGTGGGGTTTCGAATGCCATAGATACAATTGGCCGAATGCAACCTCGCACATAAGGGGTTCCTTGTTAGTCTTCTCAAGTTGTAGTCAAAATCTGGAATCCACCTGTACATAGCTGAACCATCGTTCTAAAATGTCATTTAATGGCATATGGTAATAACCATAAATAGAAATAATATATCTGAATTCAGTTTGAAAATAACCCTTACAGCTATATAACGTAAACCATGAATTGTAACTACACAATGAACTTTCGTTCGCAACTAGCATCTAATGCCATATGGTATCAACCATGAAACGTGATTACACAACTGAACGTCATTCGAAAATATCTTTCAGCTATATGGTAAGTGATTATACACTTCAACTCAGTTCTCAATTATTTAACACCACAGTCAGAAGAAGTAAACGGTCTTTTATCCCAACCATAAGCAACGTAATATTTCATCGTTCTAGTATCTGGGAATCACCCTTTAGAAATGGTTGTTAATCACTTTCAACTATCCACCTAATTATCTTATTCTCTTTAGATTGTGATCTGGTATCAAGGATTTGTACTTTAAAATTCTGTTTTGTGCATTGGTGTTCTGTGTAACCTTTGACTGCGCCATTTCTGCAGTGATGTTAAAAAGATAACTAAAACTTTCTGAAAGATAAATTCTTGGGGGAAGATCTAAAAGGCACCGCGCAATATTCTTAATGTCAATTACCAAATACCAAAAAAATGGAAATAAGTTGTACTTCAGAACCTTTCACATTTAGTAGATTCATGAATTAGATAATATCAACTTTCCTCCCAGAAAATGCGTAGATTCTCAACACATACTACACCAACGTACAAACATATGTAACGTGTCACATTTCATTGGTATCTTAAAGGCTGCAAATATTGTGTGGAAGTCTACACAAATATTTCTTATTAATGACTACTTTTGGTGTACATATTTCTCTACCCTATTTTACAAATTGTACAAAGAATGGTGGCGCGTTCGATAGTTCTGTTAATTTTCTGCAACTTTTATGTTTTTAAATAAAAACACATTCTAACCGAGATATTTAGTCGTTACGGAACATTTAACATTGTCACCATTAATAAGTTTACTGACCCTGTAGGGCCCAGGGCTCACATTCTACAGTTTTCGCAGTACATATTCTGATATTTTTATTTTCGTAGATACACTCTGTAAAAAGTGGGGCTTCCCATTAAAAAAAAAATAAGTTGAGCCTCATGGGACTCATTCAGAACCCCATACATTTTGAGTGACCCACTAGTCCGATAGCTCTGTTGATTTTCTGTAACTTTTGTCTCGCAAATATTCGATAAAGCGCATTCTAACCGGGATATTTAGCCGTTCCGGAACTTTTAACAATACTGTAAGATAGACCGCGTCAAAATTTTACCCTTTTATTCAAAGGCCTTGCAGTTCAAATTAGTATATATTTTTTTGTGTGGTAAACTATTCGTAGCTGACCTACATGTATACGAAATTTGAAGTTTAGTTTCGTTGTTATATGAGTGACCCTTCCATTGTGACGAAAACTCTAGACATGTTCAATAGGGTCAATTACATGTTCTATAAGTTTCTGATTCAAAGTTGGTGATACTTGTATAAATTGAACAAGCCATAGGTTAGGTTATTACAGTTGTGTTTCATAAGAATATACAAATATAGAAAAAGAGTCTAAAAGCCTGGTAACAGGGCACAGTGGATTTGATTATCAATGTTAAAGTAAGTTTATAATGAATACCTTCATGTCCACTTTTTTCCAAACATTTTTCACCTCAAAGTGAAATCTAAACGATGAACTTGTAGTAAGAGGAAGAACATCCGTTGACTTTCTTCTGGAAATGGAAGTAATATAATTATTACCTTATATAAAAATTCAATGTAAATTACCATTTTAAAAATAATTGTCAAATAAATTTATTAATTGATTTTAGTTAAGGTCTGAGCAGAGTATTCGTTTCATCTCTTTTAGCTGAATAGCCCAAATGAATTTTGAGCACTAAGGTAAAGTAAAGCGGAAATAGATTGGTAATTAATTCATCGAAATTAGGATACACTAACATGCAAATTAATTTTGATTGCCTAAAATATATCTTTAATTTCGCATAATTTTGTTCAATTACTCCGAAGAGTTGCTATGGCCCAACTTGATCTGAAAACAAATCTGACGTATTCTTTTGACGTATTTCTCTGAAGGGTATTCATATATAACCTCAGAGGTGTTCTTCTTACTAACTTCTTTGGGCATTACTTAAATTTTTTAATATTATATTGTCAAATATCAAAGAATTCAAAACCATTTTTCATGTATCTACTAAAACATAACAATTGACGAAGGATGTACAAAATACATATTTGAGAATAGAAAGCTAGTATTATAGGAATGTAACCTCTTTTACCTCTACCTCTATTTTAACCTTGCTAAAACTGAATAGCGATGAACCTGCGAGTTTGAAGCTAAAACGTGGAAGATAAGAGTTCAACAGATATGACGCAAATGCTGATGGCCCAAGATTTACTTGCACCTCCCAACAAGAACAAAAGCACAGGCATGACTTTCAAAATTTATGGAAATTTCCTTGTAGGCTAACGCAATCACTCAGAATGTGACGAGGGACAGATTGGAGTTTTAGAATTTAGTCGAAAGCACACCGCGGTACTGAAACCAGTACAAGTCCGTTAGTTTGTACCGAGTTCGTCTTGCGTGGCAAGAGTAATCTTACAAGTAAGTGGTATGATGCTATAACAAACGTTTGCTCATGTCTGTTGAGGTTCTGGTTGTTTATTAAATTGATTATCTGATTGACTAATATTTAAATTGTTTGTTCGAATAGAATTGCGATGACTGACAATGAAGTCCAATTTAAACATATTCATTTGCTTTACATATTTGATTGATCAGTAATTTAACTAAGTGACTATTTTAGAAAGCTGACATCATTCGTTTGATTTTTTGGTATTTGAGGAATTCTGGAAATGGTCAGCTGATCTATACGGTTTTACTGCTGTTGCATTTCATATTATTTGAAACGAAAATTCTTTACTTGATACCTATACCTATTCCAGTTAGTAAGACCAGAGGAAACGTTTGGTTAGCCAAGTATTTAGTGTTGTAAGTTATCTGAGCTACGTTTTTACTGATCAGCATAGCACGCATCTCTAAGCCAAAGCCCTTCAATATTTGGACGGTATTGAAGTGGGATGTTTACAGCTGGGCGGTGTGGTCAGGATTTGAAACTAGCTGGGAATTGCAACCACCAGTGATTTATGTCACTTCGGAGATTGCAGTTCTCACTTAGTAGTACTTAGTTGCGAAACGAAATATGCAGTATGCGAAACTATTTTTATTTGAAGAATATGTATGGCAAAAAGCCTGTCACACGCCACTAAGTAACAATATTTTAAACCTTTTCTTGTGAGTGTATACTTTCTCGCACGGAAGTAACCATGTTACTACTAGGCGAATTCTAGCAAGGTAACCTTTCAATGCTTGAGTAGAGAATTGCGTTAATTTTACCTACAAAGAAATAAACTACATGTTCTGCTGCTGAACAGAAAAAAAAATGTGCCCAAGCTTCGGAAAGGAGTTAAGACTGGAAACATGAAATGTGCGAGAGCCAGAAAGAGACTTTTGTTACAAAAAATCATTTTAGCAGAATACATTTCAAAAAATTCTTGGTAACAATGTGAAAGGAAAATAGAGAAGTATGTTTACAGCAATATAATGTTTACATGACTTTAATATACACTATTTTTCTCTAAGCCTAGAAGATAAGCCACCCAACTGATGAAGAGTAGGCGGTGTGCGATTCTGAGAGTGTATTCGTGAACGAACAAGGATTGGAATTTTCTTTTCTTCAAGAGAAGACATTATCACATGTCCTGGGTTCAGGAAAGTTATTTATGATTTCTTGTAGTATGTAGCAAATAATGAAAAAAAAAAAGTAAGAAAGTCGAAGTTTAAATACCAAAACAGTAAACTTGAGACAATTTTTATTTTATGTGAGCCACTAGTTGAAATTTACTGAAAAGTGTAAGTTATATTGTCCAGTAAAAAGATCCGGAGAAACGAAAATGAATGATTCGAGTATACCATAGAACACTATAAACGAAAGACAAAAGAAAACGTCTTTTTCAATCAGTTTTTAATATTGGGGCTCGATATTTATGCTTTATAATTTTTGATAAATGTTGTTATATACGTTTATCATTTACAAAGATGATGTTAGTAGCAAAATACGCAAAATATATTGTGTACGAAGTTACAGTAAATGAAATTTCACTCACTCACTCTCTCTCTCTCTCTCTCTCTCTCTCTCTCT